>JAUESR010000053.1:0-287996 GCA_030914345.1 Drosophila koepferae
AGATATAAACTTTTGCGGTTTGCCACGCCCCCTGTGGGCGTAGATATATCTACCATAGCTTATTAGTCTTGGGTTGTCAACCCGAGTATACATGCAAAATTTCAAGTCTTTAGTGTCAATAGTGTTCCAAATATAGCACAATTTGAAAAATCACTATATATTCAGGTCCGATTTGCCACGCCCCCAATGGGCGTAGACATATAACTTTTTGATCGATCTTAGAATCATAACATTAACTCACATGCAAAATTTCAGCGTTCTAGCTTTAACGGTGTAGAAGATACGTATTTCCCGATTTGCCACGCCCCCAATGGGCGTAGATATATCCGCCATAGCTTTTTGAACTTGGGTTGTCACCCCGAGTATACATTTCAAATTGCAACTCTCTAGCTCATCATCTAGTATGATAACTTAACTATGGGCGGAAGAGTTTTCCGATTTGCCACGCCCCTAGTGGGCGGATCGGGAAAATTTTTACACTTTATAATTCGGGAGCATATATGAGTATATGTTTAAAATTTCAAGTCTCTAGCTCTAATAGCGCCGAAAAATATTGCGTTCATACGGACAGACGGACGGACAGCAAGACGGACATTGCACAAAACCAATATACTTTTTTCCCTTTGGGAACAAAGTATAAAAAACAAAAATAACAAGTAAGAAGGCTCTAGTCGAGACGGCTCGACTACGAGATCCCCTGAACCCTGCCAAAAAGTGATACTCTTCTTATTTACGCACTTATGAGCGCGCGCTCTGCTAACTGCGCAGTTGCTGCCGTGGCTTGGGGGTGGGCTGGGCTGAACTTTGGACGCTTATAACTCCATTTCTAGAAGGACGATCTTCATGAAACTAAATGTACCTATTTGCCAAATTGCAAGTCTCTAGTATTTGAAATGCGTTGGCATCCGAAATCTGAATCTCTGCGTATTCATAATATCTATCTAAATATATTAATTTATAGTCTCTAGCTAAAACGGTGTAGAAGTTATGCCCAAAAATCCAAAAAAAATGTAAACGAATTTTCGATTTTTTATCGATAATTTGGAAATGTGATGAGTTATCGAAATAACAAATCAAACTCGTACTGCGTAGCTAACATACGAGTATTCATGTAAAATTTCAGCTCTCTAGCTTCTGTAGTTTCCGAAATCACGACGTTCATACAGACGGACAGACGGACGGACAGACGGACAGGGCTCAATCAACTCATTTTTTTATGCTGATCAAGAATATATATACTTTATGGGGTCTGCGACTTCTCCTTCTGCCTGTTACATACATTTTCACAAAACCATTATACCCTGAATTCCCATTTTCAATGGGTTCAGGGTATAATAATCATAAATAATCACAAAATAAGAGGATAGATGGGATGATGATAAGAAATAAGATGGGGAAAACTGACGAATCCACCCGTATTTACTGCGAAAAAACAATGGGTGACGCAGAACATACTTTCTTTGACTGACCCATTTTCAATGGGTTCAGGGTATAATAATCATAAATAATCACAAAATAAGAGGAGGTGGGGTTTTAATTGCTGTTAAATCCAGTATCCACTCCGAAATATTTACCTTTTCCTATCTTCATGATGTCGATATTATACGGGTTAAATTAATGCTCCCATCGTGCTCTTTGTTTATTACATGTTCTTATATCCCTCCCTCTTCTGAAATGCAGGTTTATGCTCAACATATAACCTGTATTAAAAAAATTTATGAACATGTAACTGATAGAGACTTTCTTCTTGTGTTGGGTGATTTCAATATTCCTAACACTTCTTGGTCCTCAACTTGTAATGCAAGTTTTGTTTAATCTTTCCATGTTTCAGATGAACTCCATTTCTAACCATCTGAATCGCACGCTTGATCTAGTGTTCATTAATTATGACTCCATCATTAATGTCATGAGATCAACTCCTTTCATGCGACCTAGCGCATCAGTGGAAAATACCTGTGGCCAATCTGGAACTACGGTTCCTTGTTTGCGACGTTGGAATTGCTTTCTTGATTGATTCCAAGTGTAATACTTGGGCATTTCAACGTACATAAGCGTCGCAGCGAATGGATCTGCTTCACACATTGCAAAGAAGCTAGTCAATGTTGTCGATGGTGGTCTCTCAGCTCGTTGTGCCGCATTACCCTCAGTGAAGTAAACTCCTTGTCCATTTCCAAACGCACTGCTAAATGTACAACTGTGGGATATCTTTCATGAATTTGAAATGAGAATAAAATCCACAGAGCTTCATTAGTACTGACGTATCTGCCTATTCCTCTATATAAAAAAGGTGGAAGATCTGATATTTCCAATTACAGAGGTATTGCGAAATTATCTGCTATTCCGAAACTATTTGAAAAAATTATAACATCAACCTTGCAACATTTCTGTAAATCGATTATTCAACCATCCCAACATGGTTTTATTCAGAATCGATCAACATCCTCGAATTTACTCGAATTTACTTCACTTGACAATGATAGTTTTTCTAAAAAAAATGCAAACTGATGTAATTTATACTGATTTCAGTAAAGCATTTGCGACAGTTAATCATCAGATATTAATTCCTAAGCTCGAACGTTTAGGTTTTTCTCCTAAACTTGTGTCCTGGATTTCATCCTATTTAAACGGTAGAACCCAAAGAGTCTTGCTGAGAACAGCTACTTCTAAACTTATCTTTGTTTCGTCTGGTGTTCCTCAAGGTAGCCATTTAGGGCCATTACTATTTTCGCTTTTTATACTTTGTTCCCGAAGGGGAAAAAGTATATTGGGTTTGTGCAATGTCCGTCTTGCTGTCCGTCCGTCTGTCCGTCTGTCCGTCTGTCCGTCCGTCCGTCTGTCCGTATGAACGCAATATTTTTCGGCGCTATTAGAGCTACAGACTTGAAATTTTAAACATATATTCATATATGCTCCCGAATTATAAAGTGTTAAAATTTTCCCGATCCGCCCACTAGGGGCGTGGCAAATCGGAAAACTCTTCCGCCCATAGTCAAGTTATCATACTAGATGATGAGCTAGAGAGTTGCAATTTGGAATGTATACTCGGAGTGACGGAGTAATTTTTCAAATTGTGCTATATTTTGAACACTATTGACACTAGAGACTTGAAATTTGGCATGTATACTCGGGTTGACAACCCAAGACCAATAAGCTATGGCCGATATATCTACGCCCACAGGGGGCGTGGCAAACCGCAAAAGTTTATATCTCCTACAGTTTTAGAGCTAGAAGCTTGAAAATTGGATGGTTGAGTTACTAATGTTCTCCTCTATCGATGCCCCAAAAATAATTTTTCAGCCTCTTTGGGGGCGTGGCATATCGAAAAATACCCTGTAATTTTCGCATTTTTGGAATGTAAGCAACCAAATGTCATGTCAGTCATGTTAGCCTCGGCCTTTTCTAAGAACTGGCAAAAAATTATGCGTCTACGCCCACTGGGGGCGTGGCAAATCGGCAAAGAAGTTTGTTGTGGCCAACTGCATAATTCATGCATATAATAGCTTAGTAGCTTCCACCGGGATTCGAACCTAGGTCTTTTGAAAACAACATGTAATCGTTAGCTAAACCTAAATCAATTCACAGCTGATCAGCTGACCAGCTGATCAGCAGCTTGTGACGAAACAAAACAATACAATCGCAATTCTTGCAATATGTATACACTTTTGGATGTGTATACACTTACACATAAATACATATATGCATGCATAGAAAAACTGCTTGCCACACAGCGTGGCAAATCGGAAAAATTGTTTTAGTTTTTGCTTAAATGCAAAATTCATATGCGTATGTTTATAAATTATCATCAATTGGCAGCAAGCATTTTATAATAAATATACAAATATAAAAAAATAAAAAATAAATAATTTTTGAAAAAAAGTTTTCTGCGGGATTCGAACCCACGCACCTAAGTATAGCTTGCATAGTGCTTACCACCAGCGCCACTGCCCTGACCAGCACTTCATTAACTAAAACCGAATAAGACATTGTAATGCATTGCTAGAGCGCCTTTTGACAAAACTAAAATAACGATCGAAAAATTCCCAATTCAGTCACAATTCGTAGAATATTCTGGCATGCAAACTTTTGTATGTATACTTAGAAAATTGTGTATACTCGTATAGTGTGTACATGTGTAAATCTGTATGTATGTGTAGGAAAAACGTTTGTTGCTTGCCATGTACGTTTTCTAATTGCCGAAATATTTCGTTAATTAAATGTTTATTAAATAAATAAGATGCACCTATGGGAACAAAGTATATCGCAGTTAGTGGCGCCTAACTGCAACGTTCTTACTTGTTATACCCTGAACCCATTGAAAATGGGAAATCAGGGTATAATGGTTTTGTTAAAAGTATGTAACAGGCAGAAGGAGGCGTGGCAGACCCCATAAAGTATATATATTCTTGATCAGGGTGACGAGAAAAGTTGATATAGCCATGTCCGTCTGTCTGTCCGTCCGTCTGTCCGTCTGTCCGTCCGTCCGTCTGTCCGTCTGTCCGTATGTTTGAACGCGTCGATTTCCGAAGATACAAAAGCTAGAGAGTTCATTCTTTTTGTGTTAGGTCCGTATATTGCACGCGCAGTACGAGTTTGTTTCAGAAATTCGATAACTTGTATATTTGCAAAGTTATCGATAAATGAATTTATCGGGAACCAGTTATAAAATTCTAGCTAATTCATCCTTAGAGTTAGAGTCTCCAAGTCTTCTGCATATATATAGATACTAATTTAATACAATTTCGGTTTTTGTCAGATTTTGGATTCCGGTCCCCACTTCGTCCCACCACCCCAAATGTGAAAAAAATGCATTTCAAATACTAGAGACATACAGTTTGGTTTAGCATATAGATATGAATATCATAATCATAATCTGAAGAGATCAATACGATTGTCCGTCTGGAAACAGAATTATTAATCATCAAGGTTTTTGCAGCAAAACCCATGTGGCGCAGCAACAAAAGCAGCGAGACAGCAAGACGCTTGCAATGCTTACACACACTCAGGCGTACAAGCATAGATCAGCATGTGTGTGTGCTCGTGTTTTTGCATGTATAGTTTCTTACGCGAATTATGTACTTCTTTTTTAGATTAATACATGTTCTTTATTTGAGGCATAGAATACAACTGAGCGACTTATTCAATTCTAAGGGGTTTTTATCTATTTCTTTTTGTTTCCAATCATGGTGAAATACTCTTATGCTAGGCAGCGGAGGCTGCGATAATTGTTTATGTTTACAATATTGGAGCTGCGTCTTATTACTAAAGTGTGTTTATATTATGCAGCTGGGCTGTGACCAAAAAGTGTCAAATAGCCTTTGATAGCTAGTGGAGGCTGCGATGCTTGTTTATATTATGTAGCTGTGACAAATATTATTGTTTACAATATTGGGTCTGCTCTTGAGTTAGCAATAAGTGTCCGTTATTCTTATGATACTTATGGCTCAAGAGTTTTTTTACATTAAGGAAGATTGTAAGCCTTTAGTGTCGACTGTAGTTCTTGGAAATGCAGCTAATGGTATGGTGTCAGCTGACGCTGTGAGAAGTGATGCTGATGGCATAACTCCTCCCCTCTTAGAGTCTGAATTCTCCTGAATTCTTTCCAAATTAATATTAATATTTTGCCTTTTGGATCTTAAGTATACATAAATAATAAAACATATAAAAATGATTAAAAGTATTAATATAATGCCATTTGTTACTTTTCTTTCATATTTTAGTTCTGAGATTTCTTTTAAATTTTCAAAATTTTTTATTGTTAAATGATCAAAATTAATAGTGTTTTTGTAAGTTTGATTTAATAGTTCTGTGGGATAAAAAAATTTGTCGTAAAATTCTATTTTTTCATTGGAAAATGTTTCTTTTAAAATTTGTATTTTGCAATTTCCAAATTGTATGAGATTATTTCCATTTAATGTAATATTTCTTTTGTCGCAATTTTGATATAACTTTTCTTTTCTGGCATTTTTTATTATTATTGTGTCATCATCTATCTTTTCAATACTAGTGATATTATTAAATATAAATTTACAGCTGTTGGTAAGAGTGCAACTTTTACTTGATTTAAGTTCCTTTAAAATTGTATTTGGTTTATATTCCAATATTTTATTGTTAACTTCTATAATTAATACATTTTCTTGATCAATTTGGATATACTCTGTGTTTGGCATTGGCATAAGTAACTTAACATCTACATTTATATAATTTTTTGGAATTTTTATTGCTATTATTATGCAATTATTTTTATATTTCAAAATACCCATACGAATTAATTTTAATTTATAAAAATCAATGTCAAATTTGTTTATTTCTTCTTCTGATAAAATTTCTGGTAAAATTATATTATTCTTTGCAGAGGCAATATTCTCCTGAATATAATTTACTTTGTATTCGATATTTTTAATTTCTGCATTTGATCATTATATAAGATTTTCATTATGATTTCTTTATTTTGGTTATTTATATTGTCAGTGTTTCATTAATGATTCTTCGGTCATGCTTAATCGTTTCTGCTAAACTATGTATTGTGTCGTTAAAATGTGAATTTATGATTATTTGTTGGTTCATGTTGTTTATGATGTTATGGTTATTTTGGTCGGTTATATCAAGGTGTTTTAAGATATCTGTCCTATCTTCATCGTCCATCAGTCCGAATAGCCATTTGTATGCTGTACCTGCTATATTTATAAGTCCCCTTTATTTCTGCTAAAAGGTGTAATGGATTTAATCTTGGCCTTAATTAATTTAATTTCTCTTAATAAATCCTCTTTATGTGCGATTTCGGTTGTTCTTATGTTTGTTTCTATTTGTTTTAAAATATCATTAAGTGGGTCAATATTAATAATGTGTAGTATAATTATTGTTTCGTTTACTATTTCGGTTTCCTGAATCTGTATGGGTGCATATCCTGCACTAACTAATATCGGTTCCATTTGCAATCTTGCTTGTACTGTATTAGGCCTGATTATAATGATGGCTAGCATGATTAACATCTGGGAAATAAGTAAAAGAGAAAAAAAATCTTTATCATATCTGCTATCAACAAAAAAAATTTTTTTTTTTTATTATTATTCATTAGGTTTGTTAATTTCCTGATTTAACGGTCTTTTAATGTTACTTGGATGAATGTTTTCTAACTCTGCATATCTAAAATAAGGCTCATCCTTATGTCTGACTCTTTTATAATTTTTAATTGGACCTTCCTGTCTTTGTTCTTTGTATTCTTCCCTTGTATTATTTATTTTGTTTATAGTCATTTTTTTACATTCCTCAATAGTCATTTTCAATTTATTTGCATCTTCTGTATCTTTAGCATGATTCGGTGTACATTTTATTGTTGAATGATAACGTTTGTTGTACGCTATTATTGCTAATTGAATTTTAGATTCAATGGAAAGTTCATTATTATCTATTCCTGTTATTATTTCAATTAATGTGGAATGTAATCTTTCAATATCAGCATTTCCTGTATGGGAATTTGGTTTTGTATAATGTATTTCAATATCTTCCTTGTTTAAAAACTGTATTATATGTTCTGATCTAAATTCATTATCCATTATTATTTTCTGTGGTTTATTAAATTTTGCAAAATGTTCTATCATAATTTGCATCTTTGTTCGCCAATTTCTATCCGTAATGTTATAAGCAACTGCAAATTTTGTAAGTTTATCTATGATTGTAACAAAGACTTGTGTTTTATATGAAATATATCTAAGTGTATAATTTGATTTTTACTATTTGGTGTTTCTGTAAGTTGAAATTTTGGTTTAATCGGTTTTCTATCATACTTAATCTCTTTACACTTTCTGCAATTTGCTATTATTAACTGAATATGTTCCCTTAATTTTGGAAAATAGATTTTGTCTTTTAGTGAATTGAACGTTTCATTTATACCACTGTGTAATGAATCTTTTGAATGGTAAATTGAAATTTGTTTATGTAATTCTTCCTCCGTTGAAATTTCTTGAGCTCGTTTTGTACATTTGAAAAATTTTATATTTTCACAGTGAGAAAAAATTTTAATTAATATACATTGTATTTTATGATATTCTGAGTCTGGTACTTCTGAAAAAATTCCTACTGTTCCTTTCTCTATATTATTTTGTAGTTTTATTTCAATTTCATTTTCTGTGTCTGCTGGGTTTACTTCAATTATTTTTCTTCCATTGTGTATATTAATATTATCTGTTGCTGAATAGGTAATTATTATCTGAGTTTTATATTTATTAACAATGTCATCTTTTATATAATAATGAATTAATTCTTCTTCATCTGCTGAATGCTGTGTATTTGTTAAATCAAAATTTGATTCTTCGTTATTTTGTGCATTAATTAACTGTGCTGCTTCCTGTCTGCTCAAAAAATCTGCTACTTTATTGTCTTTACCTTTTAAGTGTATAATATCATAATCAAACTCCTGTAGTTTTAAAATCCATCTTTGATGTCTAGCTGTCATTTCTTTTCCTTTGTATTTTGAATTTAAGTATTTTATAGGGGCATGATCGGTTATAATTTGAAATTTATTTCCAATCAAATAGTGTTTAAAATAATTTACTGCATGTATAATAGACAAAAATTCTTTATCAATTGTGCTATAATTTTTCTCATGTTTATTAAGTGTTCTCGAAACATAAGCAATTGGTTGTCCTTGTTGAGATAAAACTGCACCTATGGCGAAATCACTGGCATCTGTAGTAATTGTAAATGGTTTGTCAAATTCTGGATATTTTAATATTGGATGTGAACTTATGAGCGCTTTAAGATTTTCAAATGCATCTATAAATTGTGGATCATTTGTATTAATTGATACACCTTTTTGTAAATATCTTATCATTGGGTAAGCTATTTTGGAATAGTCTTTGATAAATTTTCTATAAAATCCTGTCATACCTAAAAATCCTTTTAATTGTTTTTCAGTTTTTGGTAATGGAATTTCTTTTATTGCTTCTATTTTTTTTGGATTTGGTTTGAACCCTTTTTTGTAAGAATATGTCCCAAATATTCTGTATGTTTCTTCATAAATGAGCATTTATCTGGTTGTATTTTCAAATTATGATTTCTAAGTACTTTAAAAAATTTTTTCTAAAGCAATCTTGTGTTCTTCGAGTGTTGTTGAAAATATTAGAATATCATCAAGATATACTAAACAAATTTTGTTTATATAATCCCTCAAAATATCATTCATTAAACGTTGGAATGTAGCTGGAGCATTTTTTAACCCGAATGGCATTCTAACATATTCATATAATCCCATTGGTGTTATGAAAGCAGTTTTTTCAATATCTTCTTCTGCCATTAGTATTTGGTGATAACCTTTCGCTAAATCAAGGGTAGAAAAATATTGGGCTTTTCCAAGTTTATCTAATACAGCGTCCATAATAGGTATTGGATACTTATCTGGAACGGTTACTTGGTTTAGCCGCCTATAGTCTACACAGATACGATATTTTTGAATTCCTGAATTGTCCATTTTTTTCTTAATAACACATATAGGAGAGCTATATTTGCTTTTACTTTTTCTTATTATTCCACTTTTTTCCATTTCAATTATTTGCTTCCTTACT
Source organism: Drosophila koepferae (assembly GCA_030914345.1). NCBI lineage: Eukaryota > Metazoa > Arthropoda > Insecta > Diptera > Drosophilidae > Drosophila > Drosophila koepferae. The sequence continues at coordinate 9,561 of JAUESR010000053.1, forward strand.
TCATCTTCATATTTGGAGAAACCCTATAGAGTTTTGAATTTATGGGCTGATCTGTTATGGTTTTAATATTATGCACTATTGTTTTAGTATTAGTTAACTGATCCCCTTCTTTAAAATATAACTTTTCATATTTTTTCGTAAGATTTTTTATTATCTGAACTTCTTCAGTATTGAGCTCTTCTAGCTTAAAGTCATCAATTTCACCTACTTCCATTACACAAACATCTTCTGATAATTTGGAAAGGAACGGAATTTCGACTCCATTGCAAAGCTTAACCATTTTGTTTTTAAAATCAATATTTTCAAAATTTGCTTGGATGAAGTCCATGCCCAATAGAAAGTCATATGATCTTTCCAGGGACATAGCCACCCATCTTATTCTTGCGCCCTCTGCATATTTAAATTCACTCGGTACTTTTGTTTTTACTAAATAGCTGTCACTTTTAATACTGCCATTAATAGTGTAAATGGTTTTTGAAAATTTCTCAATTATTTTATACTTTGATTCATGTATATTTTTGGTGTTTAGTATACTTATAGTAGATCCAGTATCTACTAAGATTAGAAAGGTATCTCCCTCAATAGTTCCTTTAATGAAAACTTTTCTTTTGTCCGAGGCTAATTGGTAAAAAACTCTTCCTGCGTATTTTCATAATTTTGATCATTATTAATTTCCTCATTTATATTGTCTACACTCATTGCTTCTGGTTGTGGTTGCTGATTATTCTGATTTTGGCGAGTATTCTGACTTGTTTGTCTCATGTTTTGGCTTTGTTGTTGTCTGTTAAAATTTTGGTTTTGTCTTACGTTCAGACTTTGTTGTTGTATGTTTTGTCTTTGGTAATTAGTATTTGCTTGCTTATTTTCGTTTAAATTTCTGTTGTCTGTGTCTTGTCTTAAGTTTTGGTTATTTTGTTCGTTGAATTGTCTGTTATTGTAATTCGATGAATAATTATTGTCTTTTTTTAATAATAATTTTTGATTTAAATTCCAAAATTTAGACCAGCAAAATTAGAAAGTTCATTTCTTACATCTGATAAAGTTGTTTTATTCATTAAGGCAATTGCCATCGGACCACATGCTAATTCTTTAACTCTTTGAATTAATAATCCACTTAGAATATCAACAAGTCTACTATTATTTTCAAAGACCGAAAAATCAGTAATTTCTTCAACAAGTGTTCTTATTTTAATATCAAGATCTCTTACGCTTGTTACTCTCAGGTTATTGATCTTCCTAGTTAATCCCATCTGATCTATTCTTGGTCTATAATGATGTCTCAAACGATTTTTGCACTCCGTCCAATTTGTTGGTGGATTAATACTAAGTATAGTTCTAGCCTGACCTTGAATCTTGGTGTTAAATATGACAGTGAACACCTGGCTGTTGTCCTCGTATTCCTCCATTATCTGGTCCACTGCGGCCACGAATCCGTGTAGAGTTCCCTCCTGTCCATTGAATATCGGCAAGTACCTCGTCTCCTTCTCAATGCAGTTCCTTTGATTTGTGATTGGGTTTCTGACATCAGCTTCTCGAGAAAGTATTACATTTGTGAGCAGTTGGATGCACTGCTGCACTTCACTGATTTGTTGATTTGCCATTTTTGATTATTTTTTATTTTCTTTATCTATTTTTTTTTTCGCTGTACAGTTTTTATTAATTGTTTCGTTATCTTGGATATTTATGTCCGAAGTTTCCACAATTATTTATCTGTACTTTATATTTTTAATACAGCTTTTAATTGTTTCGTTGCTTGGATTTATATGTCCGAAGTTTCCGCAATTATTTATCTGTATTTACTATTGTAACACTCAATTTTTTTATTTTGTTCACTTTTACAAGATTTCACAAAACTTTATTTTTCGTGTTACTCCGATTACCGGCTGCGCCAATTATGTACTTCTTTTTTAGATTAATACATGTTCTTTATTTGAGGCATAGAATACAACTGAGCGACTTATTCAATTCTAAGGGGTTTTTATCTATTTCTTTTTGTTTCCAATCATGGTGAAATACTCTTATGCTAGGCAGCGGAGGCTGCGATAATTGTTTATGTTTACAATATTGGAGCTGCGTCTTATTACTAAAGTGTGTTTATATTATGCAGCTGGGCTGTGACCAAAAAGTGTCAAATAGCCTTTGATAGCTAGTGGAGGCTGCGATGCTTGTTTATATTATGTAGCTGTGACAAATATTATTGTTTACAATATTGGGTCTGCTCTTGAGTTAGCAATAAGTGTCCGTTATTCTTATGATACTTATGGCTCAAGAGTTTTTTTACATTAAGGAAGATTGTAAGCCTTTAGTGTCGACTGTAGTTCTTGGAAATGCAGCTAATGGTATGGTGTCAGCTGACGCTGTGAGAAGTGATGCTGATGGCATAACTCGCGCGGAGAATCGAAACGAGGCATTCTAGGAATATGATTCGTTCGAAGAAGGGCTCAGGGGATTTCGTAGTCGAGCAGTCTCGACTAGAGCTTTCTTACTTGTTATCCCTGAACCCATTGAAAATGGGAATTCAGGGTATAATGGTTTTGTGAAAATGTATGTAACAGGCAGAAGGAGTCGTCGCAGACCCCATAAAGTATATATATTCTTGATCAGCATAAAAAAATAAGTTGATTGAGCCCTGTCCGTCTGTCCGTCCGTCCGTCCGTCCGTCCGTCTGTCCGTCCGTCCGTCCGTCCGTATGAACGTCGAGATTTCGGAAACTACAAAAGCTAGAGAGCTGAAATTTCACATGAACATGCGTATGTTAGCTACGCAGTACGAGTTTATTTTGTTTTTTCGATAACTCATCCCATTTTCAATCGAAAATTCGTTTCCGTTTTTTAGGTTTTTTGGGCATAACTTCTACACTGTTTCAGCTAGAGACTTCAAATTTGTTTATTTAGATAGATATTATGGATACGCAGATTATGTAATTTTCAGATTTTGGATGCCACGCCCCCTTCGCCCCCAATTTAAGCGTTCTCTGCGGATTCAAGGAATAAAAACTATTATCGTTTATGACATGAGAGGTAAGGTCATATAAGTAATGGAAAATTATTAGAAATTATTTATTTATTTATTTTTATTGTTACTAAGAATTAATTCTAAATAACAATTTAATTTTAAGCCAGAGCGACAGAGGCCTTCAGGCAAATATCGTATACATTATTTACATTACATATATTATTTACATTATATACATTATAGTTCTATATTTAGTTTGTTGATTATTTTTATAAAGTTTTCTATATTTGCTTTATTGGGTTTTAAGATAAGGATGTTGAGTGTGGGGGAATTGAGGGATTTGCAGATATTCATTACATGTTGGCATTGTAGTTGTAGGTGTTTTGTTGTCAAGGTGTCGCTATTGCAGAATGGGCAAATAGGAGCAGGTGTTTTATTGAAAATGAATTCGTGAGTTGATTTTGTGTGTCCTAGTCTGAATCTTGTGTATTTTATTACGTGTTTCCTATCTGTTTGAGTTGGAAAATGTGTAGATTCTCTTGCAGGGTTGATCGTTTTGTAGAAGTGTGTGTAGTCGTTCCAGATTGTTTTAAGTGTTTCTTTGGTTGTTATGTTAATTCATTTATTGATATCTTTTTTTTTGTTGATTGTTGATTGTTGTTGTGTAGGAGTAATGGTGAAAGTGTGGCCATTTTAGCTGCTGTGTCTGCTAGCTCATTTCCTTTTATCTTAACGTGTCCAGGTGTCCAGAGTAGTTTGATCCTTTTTTGATTTGAGTTGAGTTTGTCCCGAATTTTTGCAATTGTGGGTTGATAAGTGTTGGGGTTTTTGACAGCTAGTAAGGTGGAGAGAGAGTCTGTGCAGATAACAAATTTGATTTTTTTGTCCTTCTGAGCGAATTCCATCGCACAGAGGATCGCTTCCGCTTCGGCTGTATAAATTGAAGAGTGCCAATGTGTGACTGCTGATTTTAATATTTTATTGTCTTCTGTGACAACACTGAAAGCAGTTATGTGGTTTAGTTTATAAGCGTCTGTGTAGAGAAAAGTCCATTCCTTGTATTCATTTCTGGTGTATTGTCCTTTTTAAATTCCGAGAGCTCTAACAGTATAGCGTGACTGTTTCTTGTCCAAGGTGGGAATTTTTCTTTGTACTTGCGTTCTGATGACAAGAGTATGTTGAGAGCTGCAGCCTCTTTGATAATCATTTCAAGGCTTGATGGCTTTTTGATTTCTCTTTTCCGTTTAAGTTGTTTGAGGAGTGTGTTTTGTAAAGAGGAGCCATGTGTATTTGTGATGTTTTTTATATGTCGTCTAATGCTCCATTGGAATCTAGTGACTAAATCGGGGAGTCCTGATTCTGCCAACATGTTTCTTATCGGAGTAGTACGGAAGGCGCCTAATGATAATCTGATGGAGGAATGGTAGGGAGTGGAGAGTTTTGCGAGATTTGTTTTGTTTGTTTTTCCGTATATTGCAAGACCGTAATCTATCTTGGCAAGTATTATTGACTTAGTTATATGAGGTATTGCTTTTTAACTTATTGCTACTTAAACATTTAATTATATTTAATCTATTATTTAGTGAGTTTGTTAGAGCTTTGATATGCTCATTCCAGTTGTATTTATTGTCGAATGTTAAACCTAGAATTTTGAGGTGTTGTGTTTTTGGTATGTTTACATTATTTATTTTAATATTTATGTTAGTGCAGTTATGTTTTCTACATATATGAAGGTGTGTGGATTTTTCCGCTGATATTTTTGTTCCTGTAATATTGCACCAGTGCACTATGGGTAAAAAGTCCGATTTTTTGGCATAAATTGTCCCTGAAGAGATAGAAGCTTGAAATTTTGCACACATATTAGTATGAGTTTTTTAGAATTTCGAATTTATTTTTTTCCAAAATTGAACCACGCCCACATCCCCTCCCCCTTCATTCACTTACTTTTTTCTACGTTTTTTGGGCATAACTTCTACACCGTTTTAGCTAAAGACCTATATTTAGATAGATATTATGGTAACGCAGATTTTGTAATTTTTAGATTTTGGATGCCACGCCCCATCCGCCCCCAATTTGAAAAAAAAAACGCATTTCAAATACTAGAGACTTGTAATTTGACACATAGGTACATTTAGTTACTCTCAATCTACTCTGAAAATTTCATGAAGATCTTCCTTCTAGAAATGAAGTTATCAGCGTCCAAAGTTCAGCCCAAAGTATAGTCCAACCCACCCCTAAGCCACGGCTGCAGCAGCCCGGTTAGCAGAGCGCGTGGTCATACGTTCGTAAAGAAGAAGAGTATTTTTTTGGTCAATTAATTTAAGTTGATCTTTAGATATGTTGTCTTTGCTTATTTTGTTTGACCATATAATCTTTTATTGCCCTATATTGTCGCTTGTTGCTGTTCCACAATCCAAGCAGCACGGAATTGCTGAACTCATGTGCAACTGCAACATGTCGATTATTTTGTAAAGGGGCAAAAATGGGCAAGATGTCTTTTTAATATTGGATTTAGCAAACATTAGTACACAATTTGTCATTTCAACATTTCAAATGCATTCGACAGGTCACAAGTTATGTCTAACGAAACGCACATGTAAATATTAGTTTTGATCTAAAAATACACACAGCAACACATTGCAAAATTGAACAATAAATCTCAGAACTACAAAATAAATTGCAAAGATCTTATTCAACATACCTTCTTGAACTTTTTCCATAACAAAACTTTTTCACTACTTCAAACTGAAAAGATTTATTCACTTTGAAAGTTGAGAATGATTTCCCGCGCTTTTTTCGATTTTACATGCAAGCCTGCATCAGCTGACTTTGACGAAGCTCAAAACATAAACAGCAGTCTTGAAAATTTTATAAAAATTTTTTTACATCTACTGGGGTATTATAAATGAGAAAAACAAAACAGTTGGCGGATACTGAAAAAAAAAAATTGGATTTATGCCAAAAAATCGGGCTTTTTACCCATAGTGCAGTGGTGAATTTTAGAAAATAAATTAGTTATTTTGGTGTTATAGCCGGGGCTTGGATTGAAAAAGAGGCAAAGGTCGTCTGCGTACATAGTGTGTTTGAAGAATGAATTTTGGTTTATCAAGTAATTTAATTTATTAAAAGCAATGAGAAAAAGCGTGACTGAAAGTGGGGAACCTTGTGGGATGCCGTTTTTTAAGCCCATTTCATTGGATAAGGTGTTATTGGCTTTTACGCGTATTCTACGGTTGTTAAGGTTGCTTCGAATGTAGTTGATGATTTTTGGACCAAATTTCCAATCATATAGTTGCTGTATGATACAATGTGCTCCCACCCTGTCAAAGGCTTTTTCCATGTCGATTGAAAGGACCGATATGTGGTTTTTTGTGGCAAAGCTGTTACCAATAAAGTTGTCAATTATAAGTAAGGGGTCCATGATCGACCTGTTTTGCTTGTATGCATATTGGTTAGGAGATAGGAGGTTCTCTTGGTTAAGCACCCACATAATTCTTTTTGATATAATTTTATCTAGGATTTTGGAGATACAAGGGAGCAGTGATATTGGGCGATAACTGTTGAGTAAGTGCTTTGGTTTGTTAGGTTTGTTTATTGGTATTATTGTTGCGATTTTCCATTGTTGGGGGATATTGCTGGTGTCAAGTATTATATTATAGAGCTCTAAGAGTTTGTTTATTGCAGATGGAGGGAGCTTTTTAATTATTTGATAATTGATATTGTCCTGCCCGGGGGTGGATCCTTTAAGGGTATCTAGGCAAGATTGCTATTCTAAAAGTGTTATGGGTTTTTTGTTGATTTTTGTGTACGTGCTGGATGTTTGGGCCATGTGCTGTTGTTTGTTATTTATGAAAGTGTGTGAGAAATTTGAGTCATTTGAGTATTTAAACCAGGTTTTGCAAAATGCTTCGGTTATTTTTTCCGGATCGCATGTGTTACCTGATTCTGTCTGTATTGAGTGGATGTGTGTGATTTTATGTATTCCTATGAACTTTGTCCCAGAGTGTTTTAGTTGTTGTACTAGAGCTTATATCTTCTGTAAATTTGGCAAAGCTTATTCTTTGGGCTATTTTTGCTGTATATTTAAACTTTGCGTTCGCTTTTTTGTAGATTAGCATGTTTTCTGTGCTTAGGTGTTTTCTTAAATTGTTTAAACATTTTATTTTTTCTTTTTTTAATTTTTCAAGTTCTGGGTTCCACCAGTATATGTGATTATTTTTTTTCTGTTGGGATTGGATGTAGGTATTGATTTATTAGCAGATGCCTTGACTATTTTGAGGAATTTGGCGACTGCTTGATTAGTATTGTGTGTTATAGTTAGTCTTTGTGTTAGTGCATCTATATTTTCCTGGAACAGTTCCCAGTTCGCAGAGTGAAGTTTATATGTGTTTTATAAAATGTTTTTGTATTTTCTGTGGGAAAGATTTGTATGCGTATTGGGTAGTGGTCGCTTCCATATAGATCTTCATCTATAGACCAGGTGGCATTAAGGTTAAGTGGTGGTGAACAAAAAGCTAGGTAAACGTGCGTGAAAGTGTTATGGGTGGAGTAATGTGTGGGGTCTCCTTTGTTTAGAACTATTAGATTGCTATTGTGTGCAAAATTTGCAATAATATTTCCTCTTGGGTTGTTTGAGGGCGATCCCCACAGTGAATGCCAGGCGTTACAGTCTCCTAGCAATAAGACAGGCTTATTAAAAATATCTGTCAGGTTGCGAAGGTCTTGTTCTGTGAACTTGTCTGTAGGAGAAAGGTAAATGTTAATAATTACAAACGGTAATTTAGCTTGTATTTCGGCACATATTGCCAAGATGTTTCACCGATGATCTACTATTCTATGTTGTATATTTTTTTATATTAGAAGAGCTACTCCTCTGTTGGCTTTAGGGGCTGATGAATTAGTATCATTCTTCAGATAAAGCGAGAATTGGTTTGGTATGGGAATTTTTGAGTTGGGACCGGTTATATGAGTTTCTTGTAGAGCTATTATATGTGGGTTTTGGTTTTTTATTAGGAGAGAGAGATTATGGTATTTGTGCTTATATCCATTTATATTTCATTGTAAAATTTGTAGAGTCATTATGTAAGTGAATGGGTAGAGTTAATTCGTTTTGTTTTGATTTTTGTGTTAGTATTATAATCTCTCTCTTGCTTGCTCTCCTTCTCGGTTTAGCGAAGTTGCGCTTTAATGCAATAGATCATTATAGGCTTTCGCAGAGAACGAGAAAGAGAGCGAGCTTTGAGAGCTTTGAGAGATTTTATTACAACTCAACGTCCTCTATGATACTATCCGTATCAGAGAGAGTTGAGTAGTTTTGGTTGTTTGTCTTGGATTTTCTTCTTTCGTAAGTGATGTTTATGTCTGTTTCTGAGTCGCTTGAGTTAATCTTGTCTTTGTGATTTGAGCGTTTCGTTGTGTTGAGTGTTTGTTTATTTGGTGTTTTTGTGCTATGTACCGGCGTTTCTTTTGCATATTTTGTGTTTGTAAAGTCAAAAGGTTTTTCGGGTGTGTTTTTAGTTTTTATTTTGTCTTTAGAATTATTGTCTATATTGGCGTTGGATGGTAAGATTTTTGTCTCGTTTTCTTTTTGCGGTGTTAATTTAGCAGCTATTTCTGAAAATGTTTTTTCATATTTGTCGGTGTCTGTGTGTATTTTTTGTAATACTTCGTTTTAGCTTCGTACATAGTGCATTTATCATTGGTTTTTATTTTAATTATTTCTTGCGCTTCCTTAAATTTCGGACAGTTTTTGCTGCTAGCTGCATGCTCTCCCTCACAGTTCACGCAGAAAGTGCGAGTGCACTGAGTTGGTTTGTGATCTGGTAGTCCACATGGGTCGCAAACTGTTGTTGCTTTGCAATACTTTGCTGTGTGGCCTATAATTTGACAATTTTTGCATCGCATGGGGTTAGGTATATATTGTTTAACCTTTACGACGTGCCATGATATTTGCATTTTTTGGGGAAGATTATATAAATTGAAGGTGAGCTGCACTACGCCAGACGGAATGGTTTTGCCATCAATGAGCTTAGTGTATTTACATATATACATCGACCACTCCTTGAGACTTAAGTTCTTTAAGTATTTCTTCATTTGGGACGTTGCTAAGGAATGGGGCATATACTGTGCCTTTGCAGTAATTAAGATTCTTGTGGTATTCACAAGATATTTGGCAAATACCATGGAGTTCTTTGGAAGCGATGAATTTTTCTGCTATTGTTGCGTTCTCTACGAAAAGTAGAAGATTTCCGTCACGCATTTCGTTAATTTTTAATATGTTTTTACTGATGAGTTTAATTGCACGCTCTACGGCAAAACAGGAGAATGTGGTGATTGGGTTTTTGGTGTTGGTGGCTGACATAATAATGAATTTTGGGTTAGGTAAATTGGGAGTTGGAAGTTCTGGGAAAGCTTCTGACAGTGGTGTAGGCTTTTTATACTTTGTTCCCAAAGGGAAAAAAGTATATTGGTTTTGTGCAATGTCCGTCTTGCTGTCCGTCCGTCTGTCCGTCTGTCCGTATGAACGCAATATTTTTCGGCGCTATTAGAGCTAGAGACTTGAAATTTTAAACATATACTCATATATGCTCCCGAATTATAAAGTGTAAAAATTTTCCCGATCCGCCCACTAGGGGCGTGGCAAATCGGAAAACTCTTCCGCCCATAGTTAAGTTATCATACTAGATGATGAGCTAGAGAGTTGCAATTTGAAATGTATACTCGGGGTGACAACCCAAGTTCAAAAAGCTATGGCGGATATATCTACGCCCATTGGGGGCGTGGCAAATCGGGAAATACGTATCTTCTACACCGTTAAAGCTAGAACGCTGAAATTTTGCATGTGAGTTAATGTTATGATTCTAAGAAGATCGATCAAAAAGTTATATGTCTACGCCCATTGGGGGCGTGGCAAATCGGACCTGAATATATAGTGATTTTTCAAATTGTGCTATATTTTGAACACTATTGACACTAGAGACTTGAAATTTTGCATGTATACTCGGGTTGACAACCCAAGACTAATAAGCTATGGTAGATATATCTACGCCCACAGGGGGCGTGGCAAACCGCAAAAGTTTATATCTCCTACAGTTTTAGAGCTAGAAGCTTGAAAATTGGATGGTTGAGTTACTAATGTTCTCCTCTATCGATGCCCCAAAAATAATTTTTCAGCCTCTTTGGGGGCGTGGCATATCGAAAAATACCCTGTAATTTTCGCATTTTTGGAATGTAAGCAACCAAATGTCATGTCAGTCATGTTAGCCTCGGCCTTTTCTAAGAACTGGCAAAAAATTATGCGTCTACGCCCACTGGGGGCGTGGCAAATCGGCAAAGAAGTTTGTTGTGGCCAACTGCATAATTCATGCATATAATAGCTTAGTAGCTTCCACCGGGATTCGAACCTAGGTCTTTTGAAAACAACATGTAATCGTTAGCTAAACCTAAATCAATTCACAGCTGATCAGCTGACCAGCTGATCAGCAGCTTGTGACGAAACAAAACAATACAATCGCAATTCTTGCAATATGTATACACTTTTGGATGTGTATACACTTACACATAAATACATATATGCATGCATAGAAAAACTGCTTGCCACACAGCGTGGCAAATCGGAAAAATTGTTTTAGTTTTTGCTTAAATGCAAAATTCATATGCGTATGTTTATAAATTATCATCAATTGGCAGCAAGCATTTTATAATAAATATACAAATATAAAAAAATAAAAAATAAATAATTTTTGAAAAAAAGTTTTCTGCGGGATTCGAACCCACGCACCTATGTAAGTATAGCTTGCATAGTGCTTACCACCAGCGCCACTGCCCTGACCAGCACTTCATTAACTAAAACCGAATAAGACATTGTAATGCATTGCTAGAGCGCCTTTTGACAAAACTAAAATAACGATCGAAAAATTCCCAATTCAGTCACAATTCGTAGAATATTCTGGCATGCAAACTTTTGTATGTATACTTAGAAAATTGTGTATACTCGTATAGTGTGTACATGTGTAAATCTGTATGTATGTGTAGGAAAAACGTTTGTTGCTTGCCATGTACGTTTTCTAATTGCCGAAATATTTCGTTAATTAAATGTTTATTAAATAAATAAGATGCACCTATGGGAACAAAGTATATCGCAGTTAGTGGCGCCTAACTGCAACGTTCTTACTTGTTTCTTTTGGTTTTGGGGCTATCGCTTAGCATTGCAAAGCGATTCGCCCCTTGACTATAATGCCCTGTGGGCATAGCTATGCGTTTGACTTACTTTATGCTTTTATGCTTCTGTGTATATTGAAAGGTAAAGAATGAGTGTACAAAAAGAAGTAGGCGCTTGAAAAATTGATAAGCTGTGAACTGAACTCTACGATAACACAACCGTTCGGTACGAGGTCTAGTCGACGACAGATTAGAAATTAAGAAACAGAATTTATTTGGTGACAGCAACCTACTGAAAAATCTAGAAATAACAGATGGTATTTGTGAATCGTGTTTAAGTGGAAAACAGACTATATTGCCATTGAGAAAATCCAAAGATAAAACTTATGTCAAGCGACCTTTATTTATAATTCATTCAGATGTTTGTGGCCCAATTGCACCAGTAACTCTAGATGAGAAAAATTATTATGTGATCTTTGTAGATCAATTTACTCATTACTGTGTGACTTATTTGTTAAAGTACAAGTCAAATGTATTCAGCATGTTTCGAGATTTTGTAGCAAAGAGTGTAGCGCATTTTAATTGCAAAATTGTTAATCTGTATATTGATAATGGCAGAGAATATCTGTCAAATGAGATGCGTGCTTTTTGTGTGGAAAGAGGAATAACTTATCTGCCTCATACACCACAGCTAAATGGTGTTTCTGAGCGAATGATAAGAACCATTACCGAAAAAGTCCGTGCGATGGTAAATGGTGCAAAATTAGACAAAAGTTTCTGGGGTGAAGCAGTGCTAACTGCAACATATTTGATCAATAGAACTCCTAGCAGAGCTCTTGATGATAACAGAAAGACCCCGTATGAAATGTGGCACAATAGAAAACCCCACTTAAAAGTTTTAAGAGTGTTTAGTTCAACTGTGTATGTGCACAATAAAACAAAACAAGGAAAATGATCAGTTAAATTTCCCGAATGAGAGTAAGGAAAATGATCAGTTAAATTTCCCGAATGAGAGTAAGGAAAGTGATCAGTTAAATTTCCCGAATGAAAGTAAGGAAAATGATCAGTTAAATTTTCCGAATGAGAATAAGGAAAGTGATCAGTTGAATTTCCCGAATGATAGTAAGGAAAGTTATTTCCCGAATGACAGTAAGGAACGTACTAATACCAGTTTCTCGAATGAGAGTAAGGAACGTGATCAAATTCCGAATTAGAGTAGGAAAAGAAAGCAAACTGATCCCCTGAATGAAAGTAAGGATTCAAATATTCAAAATGAAAGTTACGAATTTTAAGAGCAAAATGATGTGACTGAGAATAGCAATGAAACATGCAGAAAGAGTGAAAGATTAAAGGCCAGGGCTCGCGTATCTTATAATGAAGTCTTTAACGACGTTCCAAATTCTTTTGATGAAATTAAACATAGAAATGAAAAAAAAAAGACTGGGAGGAAGCCATTAAAACAGAGTTGAATGCGCATGACATTAATAATACATGGACAATTATTCAAAAGCCAGAAAACAAGAATATTGTCGACAGTAGATGGATGTTTTCCGTTAAATATGATGAGTTAGGAGTCCCTATAAAATGTAAAGCTAGACTAGTTGCAAGAGGATTTACCCAAAAATACCAGGTCGATTATGATGAAACATTTGCTCCCGTTGCTAGGATTGCAAGTTTTCGACTTTTACTATCACTTGCAGTCCAATATAATTTGAAGGTACATCACATGAATGTTAAAACAGCTTTCCGAAATGGGACGCTGAAGGAGGAAATATAGCTGTTAGAGGAAAGGAAATATAGCAGCTAGATGCTGGTTCCAAGTGTTTGAGCAAGCATTGAAAGAATGTAGTATATCCTTGAAAGAGTTGACATCAAGAAAAACATATATGTATTGTTATATGTTGATGATGTGGTCATAGCTACCGGAGATATGGAGGGAATGATTAATTTTATTATTTAATTTTTTTAAACAAGAAATTTAGAATAACTGACTTAAACGAAATCCGACATTATATAAGGATAAGAATAGAAATATGTGAGGACAAAATATGCTTGAGTCAGGCTGCATATGTTGAAAGAATTCTAAATAAATTTAACATGGAAAATTGCAATTACGTCAGTACTCCCCTACCAAACAAATTGAACTATGAGTTACTCAATTCAGATGAGGACTGTAAAGCACCGTGTCGTAATCTCGTTGGTTGTTTAATGTACAAATTATAAAGTCATTAAGTTTTTTAATTAAAAAAAACCATCATTTATTTCTGAGAGTTGGATTAGAACTAACTTAAGAGCGATTTATAATGTTTTAATGAAACTTATGTTATGCCGGCGTCGCTGCTGACGTCGCTGCGCCTGTTGCTACCGCTGCACAGTGGGGCCTCTGCCGGCGTCGCGTGGCAAAAATCAGAAAAGTGATGAAAAGCGATTTTCAAAAAGTTGATCTCATATGATTGGAAATTGTCCAAAGGGACAGTATCCAAAAGATTTTTGAAATTTGACCAATTTTTAAGGTAGTTATGCCCCTTCAAAGTTAGGTAAACTTGCAAAGTTTTGCACAACACCGCATTTTTGTGAAAAATGCTCAACTTGTGAATCGAGTTGCAAGACAAATACAGCAACGATTGTTTACATGCTGGTTGCGATTTAAAGATTAATTGATTTCTAATAATATTTGAAAAAAATTATAATGTTACGACTTGTCATTAAAAAAGCTAAGTTAAATTTAGTGAACCTCTTAATTTTACACTATTTTTCATCTTTGATGGACTGCATCTTCTGAGTCCCTCCGAGTCCCAGGCAGCGACTTATACGTGTTAAGGAAGATGTCCTGTTTCATATTACTTTGCCTGCCCCTACCCGCCTCTCCGGGTTTTCTATGCCAAAAAATTACAAAAAAACAGGCAAGAAAACGCACGAAATGCGCAAAAAAGGGTGTTGTTGCGTATCGCTGCCATGCAGTAGGTAGAATTGCCGGCGGCAAAACGGTTTGGGATGGGTTTGGGTTTTTTGTAAATTGGTCGTTGCAATTTGCATTATTTATTTGTTTTGTCTACTTAATGCTGCATTTTGTAAGCAAATATTTTTTGTAATGAAGGAAAACAGGAACCTGATTAATTAATAATTATTGTGCAGAAACTTTAAGCTTATTAGATATTGCCCCGACTTCTACGGATGACAACTTTAAGGAAAACTAAATAAAAACAAGTAAGAACGTTGCAGTTAGGCGCCACTAACTGCGATATACTTTGTTCCCATAGGTGCATCTTATTTATTTAATAAACATTTAATTAACGAAATATTTCGGCAATTAGAAAACGTACATGGCAAGCAACAAACGTTTTTCCTACACATACATACAGATTTACACATGTACACACTATACGAGTATACACAATTTTCTAAGTATACATACAAAAGTTTGCATGCCAGAATATTCTACGAATTGTGACTGAATTGGGAATTTTTCGATCGTTATTTTAGTTTTGTCAAAAGGCGCTCTAGCAATGCATTACAATGTCTTATTCGGTTTTAGTTAATGAAGTGCAGGTCAGGGCAGTGGCGCTGGTGGTAAGCACTATGCAAGCTATACTTAGGTGCGTGGGTTCGAATCCCGCAGAAAACTTTTTTTCAAAAATTATTTATTTTTTATTTTTTTATATTTGTACTAGAAAGCCCGGCGAACTCCGCTTCGCCACCAGATGGATTCGATTTTTGTAACATTCCGTTTGTGGATTTAAAGATGAAGATAATTTTTTTTTTTTTTTTTTTCGATATTTGAAAAAGAAAAACTGTATTTTATTTCACAACAGTAATGAATTCATTTTGATTACAAAAATGAAATTTAGTTGAACTTCTCTGAAAGTGAATCCAAAATCAAAGCGTGTCCGCAAACTATCCCTTTCATTGAAGTGCTCGTTGGTAAACCAAATTTTTTGTTTTTTGATCTGACGTTAACACAAACAAAGAGGATGGTTTCCCAACTCGTGAACACGCTACGTATAGCTGCCCATGTGAAAAACAATGATTTTCTAAATTGATCCCGCAAACACTAAGCGATTGGCCTTGCGACTTGTTAATTGTCATTGCGAATCCAAGGCGAACCGGAAATTGCAAACGTTTGAATTCAAACGGAAGATCAGTCGGAATCATTGGAATTCCAAGTGTAATACTTGGGCATTTCAACGTACATAAGCGTCGCAGCGAATGGATCTGCTTCACACATTGCAAAGAAGCTAGTCAATGTTGTCGATGGTGGTCTCTCAGCTCGTTGTGCCGTATTACCCTCAGTGAAGTAAACTCTTTGTCCATTTTCCAAATGCACTGCTAAATGTACAACTGTGGGATATCTTTCATGAATTTGAAATGAGAATAATCGCCACAGAGCTTCATTAGTACTGACGTATCTGCCTATTTGGAAGTTACTGATTTCGTCATTGGCATTTTCCGACGCAATACCAAACACAGCCACGTCACTGCCTTTTGTAACGTACTTGCACAAATATTTTACTGACTTGGCCGAATGACAACTCTCAACATTCACATGTGCTTCGAAAATTCGTGATAGCAGTGGGCAATATGGTACAATGAACTCATTTCCGATCTCAATCTCTTGATTTTTAACTTTAACTTTGATAGTTGGACCATTATCTTCTTTTGAACGTCGACGATAAACTGGATATCCATCGTTCCCTGTGACTGTTTCAGCAACTAACGGTCGCGGATATCGTTTTGTGCACTTACCATCAGCCATGCAAGGCGATAATGGATTTAATGCACCGCACGGTCCATGGACCATCTGAATCGTCACAATGTCGTGTAGATGGGGATCAGTGACTGGATCGGGAATTTCTGCTGATATTATGTCATCCACTTCATTTGAATGTAGATTGCTCCGCAACCAAATTAGGATGTGCGCATGCGGTAGTCCACGCTTCTGCCATTCCACCGAGTACATATGACAACGTGTGTCACCAAAAACTCTATACCTACTAAGAACATGCATCATAACTTTGAGTTTTTGCTTAAAGACTCTGGCGATTATGTCATGGCGATCTGGCGGTTTTTGTCCCTGGTCCAACTCACGTTCAATTTCCCTCCACTTCGGATTGCATGTGAACGTAATAAATAAATCCAGAGTTCCATAATTTTTCACGTACGTCATAGCGTCTTGAGCGTATTCGTGCATGTGGCGTGGGCTTCCAATGTAAGATGATGGGAGAATCGTCAATATCAATATCGCCAATATCCTGAACATTACCATCTGAATGAATTGCATCACGCAAGTGTAAATAGTCCTCAGTTCGTAGCTTTGCCTGATTGAATCGAATGAACGCCAAACGTTCGGTCTCGACTTTGACATACATGTCGACAGCGAATTGCTGGAAGAGCCGACGGCACTTCAGAATGACATTCTCCTCATGCGTACGAATCATCATACGATACGCATAGTAATTCATTGCACTTAGATTTTGGTTCGTTGATATGCCTGAAAATGCAAAATGAAATGGATTGTTAATGGAAACCAATAATAGCAATAATTAGTGTGTTAATATTGTACCTGTAATTGGATCGACCATCTTCAACGTGATGTCGTATCCGTCTTGCCCTTGCCAATAAATGATTGGATATTGTAACGCATCGTACAAACGATGTGTCTCATTTACACGATGCATGATATTACTTCTGCGCTGAACGACAATGTCCCGTGATGTGGTTGGATCACCAACAATAATTGCAGCAACATCATCAACGATGGGTGCATTAAATCGTCGCACATGTTCACCTGTTGGGGTCCGATCTGCTCTTATGACAAATTTGTGTGTATCCGATGGCATTCGTTCCAATGCTGTTTTGAACATATTAACCACAGCGTTATTAGCGTGTAAAAATGCTTGCAACTGTTCAATAATTCGTCTCTTTAACTGTTGTGTTCCCTGCATATTGCATCGCACATCCAGCTGATCCACCATTGACGAAATGAAATATATTTGCAGAAACTGATGCGGTTCATCTGGTGTTGGCACCATTGAACCATGCAAATGATATATTTGTCCTTGTATCTGTGATGGCACACAATTAAGATAGAATAATTACATGTTGCAATTGATTGTGTTGGTGTGATTGATTAGTGTGAGTGATTGGTTGTGTGTGTTGTATCTTTTACCTTGCAAGTTGGGTTGAAACCGCCTTCTCGAATGAGATTCGCTGCAAAAGAAGTCATGCGGAAGCAGTTATTGTATTCAAGGATACGTTGAAGAAAATGGTTGGAATCGGGATCAGTTCCTTCGAACAATTGTTTCAGTGGCTGTGGTGGTGTAAGTAATGGATCTAGTTTGACTTTTCCTCTTGCGCAGCACAATCCAGCCGTTTCTGTTTTGAACTTTAAGGCATTGCAATATCGGCATACAGTTGTCATTGGTCCAATTTTTAAATTGTCATCATCACTGTAGTTCGCAGTGGGATCATATTGGAATGCCAAGCGATTGTATGATGCCAATGATCTTCGTGTGCTCACGCGTCGTCTCAATCGGTTATTTTCTCTTATTATATTTAGTCTTTCTTCGCTTAAGTTCTGTGAATACACTTGTTGCTGTCTTGCATGTCTAGTACGGCGGCCAATGCTTGAACGTCGTGTTTTCGGCATTTTTGACTATGGAGAGTCTGGTGAATTTAACCTTAAATGCACGATCCGCATAATTTACACAGTTCAACTTACCACATTAAGAACAAATACCTGCTGTTAAAACTGAATAAAAATTTTCACAATACACGTGATTAATTTAATGCTTCCAAACGAACTGTTGGGAAACGAATAACTTTAATCTCAAATACCCAATTTCACAGTACCGATTTTACGTAAGCGTCATAGTGAACTAAGCGTTTGAAAAAACATAATGAAATGAAATTAACTGAACAGAGTGTTATGAGCTGAATTTGTACCGTCAGGAAGGGAAGTCCAACTTATTTTTATGTTTTTCTTATCTACTAACCTCATGGATCCCGTGAACTTTCCAACAAATGCAAAACCGTGGAAATCGGTTAGTGCGTTTGGAGTTAAGAATCATCAGAACAGAAAACCCGACTTATTTTTATATAAGAAAAGAAGAGATATTTATTATAAAATGCTTGCTGCCAATTGATGATAATTTATAAACATACGCATATGAATTTTGCATTTAAGCAAAAACTAAAACAATTTTTCCGATTTGCCACACTGTGTGGCAAGCAGTTTTTCTATGCATGCATATATGTATTTATGTGTACACAGATGTTTGTAAGTGTATACACATCCAAAAGTGTATACATATTGCAAGAATTGCGATTGTATTGTTTTGTTTCGTCACAAGCTGCTGATCAGCTGACCAGCTGACCAGCTGATCAGCTGTGAATTGATTTAGGTTTAGCTAACGATTACATGTTGTTTTCAAAAGACCTAGGTTCGAATCCCGCTGGAAACTTTTTATTTATTAATCAAAAACTTATCAATTTTATTTTTTTTAATTTATTAATATTATTATATTTATGTTAAAATGCTTTTTGCCATCTTAGCAATTGCTACTAAGCTATTATATGCATGAATTATGCAGTTGGCCACAACAAACTTCTTTGCCGATTTGCCACGCCCCCAGTGGGCGTAGACGCATAATTTTTGCCAGTTCTTAGAAAAGGCCGAGGCTAACATGACTGCAAAATTTGGTTGCTTACATTCCAAAAATGCGAAAATTACAGGGTATTTTTCGATATGCCACACCCCTAAAGAGGCTGAAAATCATTTTTGGGTCATCGATTGAGGAGGACATTAGTAACTGAGCCATCCAAATTTCAAGCTTCTAGCTCTAAAACTGTAGTAGATATAAACTTTTGCGGTTTGCCACGCCCCCTGTGGGCGTAGATATATCTACCATAGCTTATTAGTCTTGGGTTGTCAACCCGAGTATACATGCAAAATTTCAAGTCTTTAGTGTCAATAGTGTTCCAAATATAGCACAATTTGAAAAATCACTATATATTCAGGTCCGATTTGCCACGCCCCCAATGGGCGTAGACATATAACTTTTTGATCGATCTTCTTAGAATCATAACATTAACTCACATGCAAAATTTCAGCGTTCTAGCTTTAACGGTGTAGAAGATACGTATTTCCCGATTTGCCACGCCCCCAATGGGCGTAGATATATCCGCCATAGCTTTCTGAACTTGGGTTGTCACCCCGAGTATACATTTCAAATTGCAACTCTCTAACTCATCATCTAGTATGATAACTTAACTATGGGCGGAAGAGTTTTCCGATTTGCCACGCCCCTAGTGGGCGGATCGGGAAAAATCATAACATTAACTCACATGCAAAATTTCAGCGTTCTAGCTTTAACGGTGTAGAAGATACGTATTTCCCGATTTGCCACGCCCCCAATGGGCGTAGATATATCCGCCATAGCTTTCTGAACTTGGGTTGTCACCCCGAGTATACATTTCAAATTGCAACTCTCTAACTCATCATCTAGTATGATAACTTAACTATGGGCGGAAGAGTTTTCCGATTTGCCACGCCCCTAGTGGGCGGATCGGGAAAATTTTTACACTTTATAATTCGGGAGCATATATGAGTATATGTTTAAAATTTCAAGTCTCTAGCTCTAATAGCGCCGAAAAATATTGCGTTCATACGGACAGACGGACGGACGGACGGACAGACGGACAGGCGGACGGACAGCAAGACGGACATTGCACAAAACCAATATACTTTTTCCCCTTCGGGAACAAAGTATAAAAAAAAAATAAATAAATAAATAAACAATTTTTTCAAATTTGTTAAATTTATTTTTTTTAAACATACTCTCTGAAAATAATACAAATAATTTATTGAAACAAAAAAAATTTTTTTTTTTCATAGAAAAACAAGTAATTTTTGCCGAAGCTCACATGACCTATACCTGTGAAGCACCCTGTTATCGCATCACCCTGTTTGTAGATTCATTTTAAAGCTTGAAAAATTCCCTGTCGAATGCTTTTTAAATTTTTAAAATATTTTACTTGGATCAAAAGTTATGAATTTTGCAACGCAAAATGAGCAAAGGCCCCACTGTGCGCTGATGTCGTGCCTTGCTGCTATTGGTTGGTGATCGCCATTGGTCAATGCTGCCGCTGTGGAGTTGCACTTGTTGTGCAATTCGCAGGGTGTCGTCTTGCATCCGTTGGTCCCACGGTTAATGGCCTAAAGAGTGCGCGATCAACGCACGTGGCTTTTGCCTCGTTCCCTCTGTAGTCTGCACCGAATGGGTGGTGCATTTTTGGGTGTTCGGTCACACGGTGGGTTAACTCTTCCCCCTTTAAATGCGACCGTCCTCGGTTGCTACGTAAACTCCTGCTGGTGTGCTGTCGGTAACCATTTGTTTGTTGTCTATAGTCTTTCTTTTGATTCTTTTAACGAGTTCGATGGATACTCCCATTATAATTAATAATAGGATGCTGAGTGACGTGTAGCCGATAGTAGCCTGCACAGTATCTTCGTCTCCGCGTTTCTCCAAAATTTTGGTGTTGTTGGTATTTAGCTCTTTTACCATTTGTAGTGCCTTGGAGTTTATATGTGTGTGACTGATCCGTTGAATCCGTTCAGCAAAAGGGTACCCGGAAGTATTTCTTCGAAATCCGGAACGTGTTGATTGTTTATAATGGTGCATTCAGGTTTTTTAAGATTAAGCAGGGCATATAGACAGGTATCATTACTTAGATTTATTACATATTGTTCTTTCATTGTGATTTTCACAAGGTTCTTTTATTGCAAATGTTTCATTATTATTACATTCTATTAAATTCTCGAATTTTATGTCATTTATGATTTTGCCATTTTTTACTGCTTTAACTTTAAGAGTTTTACATTTGTCTGTACTCAATCATGGGAATACTTATAATGTAAATTCAATTTTTTCCATTTGTGGCTAGTTTTACTTCAGCAAATTCTAAGAGTTCTTCTATGTTAAAAAAACAGATTATTTTCTTTTGTAAAAATTTCTTCGATTACTTTAGTTTCTACTGCTGAAAAAATGAATGAATTAATAGTATTTGTTTTTGCCCATGTTATTGCTAGTAGGATATTAGCTATTTCTTCTTTTACTAGTTGAATTTTGTATTTTAGGACATTTTGCTTTTTGAATTTTGCGTTAATTTTATGATTTTATTAGTAATATTACTTAATTCATTAGTTTTTTCGTTTATTAAACGATTAATAATAACTTGCTTATTATTGTTTTCCAATTGTTCGTTTATCTTATTTATTAGAATTTGATGATCATGTTGATCTGGGTTTCCTGCCAACCATTTTCATGCTGTTCCTATGGCTTCAATAGCTCTTTTAAATTTGAGTTGAGGTCTAAGTCTTCTCAAGTCGTTTTTGATTTAGGATAATTCGTACGAAATGAATGGGTGAAGGGAATGATCTGTAGGAAGTGAGTGTAGTGATTCGTTCAATGATGAGTAAATTTCGCTGTATTTGTCTAGATCAAATATGTGGATGATTTTGAAACTGCTGTCTTGTTTAGCTGCCAATCCTGTGACTATTGAGATGATTTGCGAGTTGGAATAGTCGAGGACAGTAGTTATCCCTAAGCATGTTGGTAAAATGATCCTGTAAGTTAAGTTCGAATATTATTTTTGTGAACTATTTTGCCTGAAACTGTTTTAATAGTTGAATTCATGTTTTCTGCTACTATTTCTTTTTTGTATCTGGGTGTGAGTTTGGAGCCTAAACGTTTATTGATTTTAACATGTATTATATCTCCTGGTTCGTAGTTTCTCATTTCATTCTTGTTCTTATTATGGTATTCTAAATCGGCTTTTTGTTTGGCTAGGATTTTGTCTGATATTATTTTTCTATTTTCTGCTGTTTTCTCTGGATTGTTAGGAACTGCCGTGCCAAGAAACGTATCAATTGGTTTTTTTCCGGTTACTGAATGGTAAGAAGTATTGTACTCTTGTACTGCCTTAAAAAGTGTGTCTGTAAAGCTCATATCTGTGTTGTCTTTTTTTAAGCATGTCATTATTTCTGATAAAGTGAAGTGAAATCTTTCTATTTGGCCATTACTTGTTGAATTATAGGGTGGTGTTGTGTGTATTTGGATACCAAGTTGATCTTGTAGCAAGAATTTTATTGAGGCTGAATTTAGAGCTTTTTCGTTATCCATTTTGATAACTTTCGGCATGCCGAATGCTATTAGTATTTCTCTAAGTGGAATTTTTATATCTTCTGCAGCTCTAGATTTTAGGACTTTGACTTGAACGTATTTAGAGAATTTATCAATGCTAGTTAATATGGTGGTTTTTCCTGTTATGTAGATATCAATGTGAACGATTTCGCCTGGAAATTTTGGAATTGGTGTTGCTTGAATTTCAGAATTTGGGGGGTGTCTGTTTTTTTTTTTACTCTTTGCATGTCAAACATGATTTAACGATTTCTTTAAATTTTTTAGATAGTTGTGGGAAAAATGATTTTTCTAAAATTTGCGCTTTATTTTCAAAAGCGTTCCTATGAGCTCGTATGTGTTCCTGAGTAATTATTTCGTTCTGTATATTTATGTCGGTGACGTCCTCTACTCTGAGTGTATCTAATTTTATAAGAGGAGAAATGGGTTGGGTAGAATTCCTGTATTTTTCCCATAATATGTTCGGGAGTAAACAGCCCGTTAACAATTCTTGGGTCAAGTCGTTCTTTGAAGATGTCGATTAGCTCTTGTTCTGTATAGTGTGGTCGAGTTACTATGTGTCTGTGATATGTGGGGAATGGTATTTGAAATTGGTAATCAGATTTTTCGCCAATTAATATAAAAATTTGATTTTTAAACACATTGATGGGAACTTCTATTCAAGGGATTAAGTTGTGCGATGAGCTTTCATCGTACTCATGATTGTAGCTTCGATACTGTGGTTTTCAGTTACTGGGTTCCTTGACAACGCGTCTACTACTACATTAGTGGTTCCTGGTTTGTATTTGAGTTCGTAATTAAATTCTTCTAGATAGCTCTTCCAACGTTTTAATTTTCCGTTGTGATTTTTGTTATTAAGAGCAAATGTAATGGGTTGATGGTTCGTAAAAATCACGACTTTAGCTGTGCCGTACAGATAGATTCGGAGGCTCTGTAGAGCCCAAACTATGGCTAACATTTCTTTTTCGTTAGTCGCATAGTTTTCCTCTGTTTTAGACAACGTTCGTGATATGAATATAATGGGTCTGCCTTCTTGCTCAAGAAAGGCTCCAATTGCAAAATTGGAAGCGTCGGTTGTTAAATGGAATTCCTTTGTAAGGTTAGGGTATTTCAGAACAACTTCGTTAGAGCAAAGTGTTTGCTTAATTTTATTGAAAGCCTCTGTTGCTTGATTGTCCATGTTTATCTGTACTTTATCCGATACTCTTGTTGAAATACTGCCACTTTCACCTCTGAGAAGCGTGGTGAGTGGTTTTGCTAGTAAGATAGAATCCTGAAAGTCCTAAGAATGATCGAAGGTCTTTCAATGTTTTAGGTTTCGGGAATTTTGAAATTGCTCGAACTTTATCTTGGTTGGTTTTGACACCTTTATCTGAAATAGTAAAACCTAGGAAAACAACTTCTTTTTAAAAAAAACTCGTATTTATCCATTTGGATTTTCATGCTTGCGTTTATAAGAGTCGTGAAGACTTGTTTTAAGTGATGCGCGTGTTGGTTTTCGGATTTACTGAAAACAATGATGTCATCAATATAGACATAGCAGATTTTTCCAACGTGCTCTCTTAAGATATCATCTAAGGCTCTTTGGAAGATGGAAGGAGAATTTTGTAGGCCGAAGGGTAGCCTTGTGAATTCGTATTTTCCTCCGTTGACTGCGAATGCTGTTTTTTCGATGTCTGTTTTCTTTAAAAGAATTGTGAAGAATTTGTTGTCCCCTAGTTGGGCTATGATGTCTCCTATTTCTGGCATAGGGTACCGATCGGAAATCGTAGCTAAGTTGAGTTTACGGTAATCTATTACTAGTCTGTATTTCTTTTTCCCTGAGGCGTCCGCCTTTTTGGGAACGATCCATACTGGGGCGTTGTATGGTGATCTTGAGGGTCGGATAATTCCATCGTTAAGCATCTCGCTGATTTGATTTTCTACCTCTTGCCTGAGTGCTGTAGGGTAGGGGTAATGCTTGCTAAAAACAGGTGTATCAGTGTTTAGTCGAATCTCGCCTACCACATTAATTGTGAAAGTCAATTTTTAGTCTGGTTCTGCAAATAATGTTTTCAATTCCTGAGCTAATTGGTCTATTGTCCTTTTTTGACTGTCGGACATGTGTTCGGTTCGAACTTTTATGTTGAATATCATTTCGCACATCTATAACAACGTTAAGTTGTTTCATTGTATCGTTGCCCAAGATACCATGAAAAGCTTTTAGTGTAGGTAGTACGAAAAATTGTATTGGGGTGTCGTTGAGACTAAACAAGATAAGAAAAATATGATGTGTGATAGCTATCTGTCCGGCAATTGTGTTGGCAAAGAATGCGTCTTGATTTTTTTTGGATGTGTTGCAAAAGATAGTTGGATATAGTTCTGATTAGAACCTGTGTCGATGAGGAAATTCAATAGTTTGCCGTCCCTCGTTTTACACTGAAAATATGGCAACGAGGAACGATTTAGACTAAAAAATTTATGTCCGAGGTATCTGTTATCTGATTATTATCATTTGGAGAGGTTTCACCTTCATATGGTAGATCAGTAATACCATGCTCTTCTATAGCAGTGTTGTAACTTTGTTCGTTCATGTAACTCGAATAAGCTTCCGAGTAAGCTTCGGCATTTGTATAGTCGTCGGCTTCGTTGATGACCTGTTCGTTCATGTTCAGTCCTTGTACTTCCCCTGTGTTTATATGGAATTGTCGTTGAAATTTATTTGGGGTTTGGTCTATTCTATCGGATAAAGGTCTTTTTATAGCGTTTTGTTTATTATCTGGTCTGTTCATGTAATTAATATTTCGGGTTCTGACCGATGGATCGACTTCCATTGGTTGTACAGCGGGTTGTGGTTTAGGGGCTATTGGTCTTGGTGGTGCATTAAAGAAATGTTGCAGTTGAAGAAATAGTTTCCTTTGAATATTTTGAGGTTGCGAAAAATTAGGTTTTGATGAGTAATATAAATTGGGGTTGAAATTGGTCCTATTCACGACAGGTGGATTATTAGAGCGGAATGGTTGTTGGGTGATTTTGGGTTGTTGATAATTCCGCGCTGGTAGAGTGGGTGGTCTAACGGAATGTACGAGGTTCCGTATGGATTGATTCTCAATCAATCGACACAAATGTAGCGCATGCTGTAGATCTGTTGGCTCTTTAATAGCTAACAATCTAGGTAAATCTCCATTGAGACCCCTTATGAAAGTATCTAGGGCCTTATCTCTGTAGATCTTGGTGAGCACTCTAAGTGTTTCTAAAGATGAATCATGGTTGTTTATTTGATTCAGAATTAGAGACAGGTGATAATAAACGGTTTGGTAGAACTCGTCTGTTGACTGTCCGCGTTGATTGAGCGTGTACAATTAATATTTCAATGTCTTAAGATCTCTGCGGTCAGCAAAATGATCTGAAAGACACTGAGATATAGCCTTCCAGTTTAATGGAGTATTATATGCCTCCAAAACGGCGTCGGCTTCGCCAACTATTTTGCTACGTACAACCAATAAAATCCCGTAATGTTTTAGCATTCCTTGTGTAGCAGAATATGCTTCGAATATCCTATCTACACTTTTACGTCATGACGTAAATTCGGTTTTTTTTTTTTTTTTCAGAGAAATCTTTTAAAATTTGTACAACGTCCGGTAATCTATCTAGTTCGTTAATCTGTCCCATGTATTGGGGTAGAATAGTTTGGTCCTCTTCTATTTTGCGATCTATATCTATGTTAAGCATTTCACGACCTTTTTCTGACATATCTTCCTAACATATCCTAACATATCTTTCTACAGTGTTTTCTATACATCTTTGAGTTATGTCTTGGTTTGTCGTTGACTTTGAACTGATCGATGGAGAATTGTCGGCTGGGGGTGGCATGTTGAGTTGAGAAAATGCTCGTGTAAGGTTATCAATGGTTTGCTATAGGTTAGGACAGGTTTTATCGAAAGTGAAAATTTTGTTTGAGTTTATGCAGATAGGGAAAGTAGGGGTGGTATGGCTTGGAAATTTTCCTAATTTACTTTTGAGTTTGTTTGGTGTGTTTGATTTATTAGTTTTCTTAAACTATTCGTTTTTAAATAGTTTGTTATTTTGTATTAAAGTTTTCTTGACTGATTTTTAAGTTGTTTACTGTGTTCAATTAATTATTTTCCTTAAAATATTATTTTTTCAAATTGTTTGGTGCACTTATAATGCTTAATTTTCTTACAATCTTATTCTTCGATTTGTTTTTTATACCCTGAACCCATTGAAAATGGGAAATCTGTCCGTCCATCTGTCCGTATGTTTGAACGCGTCGATTTCCGAAGATACAAAAGAGAGTTCATTCTTTTTGTGTTAGGTCCGTATATTGCACGCGCAGTACGAGTTTGTTTCAGAAATTCGATAACTTGTATATTTGCAAAGTTATCGATAAATTAATTTATCGGGAACCAGTTATAAAATTCTAGCTAATTCATCTTTAGAGTTAGAGTCTCCAAGTCTTCTGCATATATATTGATACTAATTTAATACAATTTCGGTTTTTGTCAGATTTCGGTCCCCAATTCGCCCCCACACCCCTAAATGTGTAAAAAATGCATTTTAAATACTAGAGACATGCAGTTTGGTTTGGCATATAGATATGAATATCATAATCTTAATCTGAAGATATCAATACGATTGTCCATCTAGAAACAGAATTATTAGTCTATAAAGTTTTCTCATCAAAACCCATGTGGCGCAGCAAGCAAGGCAGCGACACAGAAAGACGCATTGCGGGCGCACATATGTACATACATATGTATATACATATGTATGTATGTATGTATGTATGTGTGTATGTATGTATATGTGTGCAAGCGTAGATCAGCGTGTGGCTGCAATCGTACATACAAACATGTATGTACATACATATGTACATATTGTGTACATATATGTACATATTTGTGCATGTAAAGGTAATTGTAAAAGAGTTATGATTTCTAAAAAAACCTAAAATGTTAAATAGAATATGTAGATCATATGCTGAAACTCTCATTACATTCCATTATATATTTGTAAAATTTTAAAACAATTAAAATAACAATGGAAATTGCAAGCAACGTTGAGCAATGCAAATCAATTTTCGTATGCGTGTGCACATATACACACAAAACATCTTGGGCCGTTTTCTATGTTGCTATGCGTGTATATTCTAAGAATCATAATTGTTTTTGAATTGCGTTAGAATTGTCTTTGAATTGTATTTGTATTTTCAGCAACTGCTTTAGTGTTTCTTTCGTATATGGCGAATTTCATTCGTTTTCGCTACTCTGCCTAGCCGTGGTGTAGATGGCTAGGCAGATGCAACGAATGTGGGTGTCGCAGGTTCTAGTCCCGCCTGAGCCATTCTTATTTTCTTTTTATATATATATATATTTTTTTATTTTTATTAATATTTATTCTTTCGTATTTGATACCTTTGAAAGTCAGTTGGTAGTTTAACTAATTGTGAATAAGTGCGTTTTTTTTTTTTTTTTTCAAAAATTTCATAGCATCATTTCTGAGTGTTTTTGTTTCAATTATATTTTATTCCGTTAAGTTAACAGCAAATAATGAACAGAAAGTTTGCCCAAATAACAAAAGCACATGACATCTGCGGTTTTCCTATATATGTATGTATGTATGCACACATGTACATTCAAAACTAGCCTAGCATGGTCTAAGAATTTAAACTTGCTAGATGGCGCTTTAGCATTGAACTTATTAATAATGGCTATTGCAGCTTTGAATGGCTTTGATATATTTGTTTTACAATTATGAAGTGTCTGTGTTAATTAAGGTGACACTGGTTTTTTGTAATTATCTTGAAAACGGTTTAATTTTAGTACTAATCAAGAGCAATAATTTTAACTATTTGTCAAAATAAAGAAGTTTTTTGCCATTTTCAGCACTAAAATTGATGCATTTTCAAGATAATTACAAAAAAACCAAACCACAGTACAGATTATTATTTTATTTTATTAAAATAGGGTTCAGGGTATTATCTAGTCGAGCAATCTCGACTAGAGTTTTCTTACTTGTTTTTTCTTCTTGTGTTTAAAATTTTTGATTAAGACTTAATTTCTATGCTTACAATATTATTTTCCACATTGGTGCTTCCTATGCTGATGTCCCGGATTATTCCCTTTTGTCCAATCCCACGTTGGGCGCGATGAAGATTGGTGACTCGAGATCCTGTCGGCACATACACAGTTGCGTAGTACTCTACGAACGGAATCTATAGAGTTGTAGCACTTAATTTTATTTTTTTATTTTTTTGTGTTTGTTTCACGACAGTGAAAATAAACCGTTTACTCCGTTTATATAGACACAATCTTCGACGAGAACGCTGTAGTTGCCGTGCAGGTACTTTTGGTGATACGTCCGAATGATCTTTGTTTAAACGGTTGTCGCGTTCACTAAGTCACTGGTTTAAGAGGATCTTTCGCGAACAGCAGCTAAGTAGGCGCTCTGTTTTTCGACGCGTAAACTTTTTTGTGGTTTAAATTCACTGTCCCTGCTCGGGCGCCAATTAGAAAGTTGCACTTGTTGTGCAATTCGCAGGGTGTCGTCTTGCATCCGTTGGTCCCACGGTTAATGGCCTAAAGAGTGCGCGATCAGCGCACGTGGCTTTTGCCTCGTTCCCTCTGTAGTCTGCACCGAATGGGTGGTGCATTTTTGGGTGTCCGGTCACACGGTGGGTTGCTGATAATGTTAGGTCAGCTTGCTTTGGCTCTTGCGCAACTTATGTTGTTTTGGCTAAGTTGCTTATGTGTTGCTGCATATGTTGTTGTTGTTTTATTTGGGTTTGACATACAGGGTGTTAACTTACATAATGCTTTGTACTCGCCCAGATCTATCTACAGCTGTTAACATTTTAAATAGATATAATAGCAAAAATAATGCTGAGTTATGGCAGTGCTAAAAAAGAGTTCTTAGATATTTAAAGGGAACTATTAATATGAAATTAGTTTTTAAAAGAAACACAACAATTGAAAACATATTAGTTGGCTATGTAGACTCTGACTGGGGAGGTGATGAAGTTGACAGAAAAAGTACAACGGCTACTTGTTTAAAATGTTTGATTCAAATTTAATTTGCTAGAATACGAAAAAACAGAATTCAGTAGCAGCCTCGTCTACTGAAGCTGGGTACATGGCTTTATTTGAAGCCGTAAGAGAATCCTTATGGCTAAAATCTCTTCTCAATAGCTTTAACATAAAAATAGAAAACCCTATTAAAATTTACGAAGATAATCAGGGCTGTATTAGTATAGCTAATAACCCCTCATGTCATAAAAGAGCTAAGCATATTGATATTAAATATAATATTACTAGAGAGCAAGTTGAAATTAATACTATTTTTTATCAAGTATGTTCCCACAGAGAACCAAGTTACTGACATCTTCACGAAGCCGCTGCTAGTCGGAAAGTTCATAGAATTCCGAAGGAAGTTGGGACTCTTGGAAGATGATTAAACTAACAGTTTTGTTTGAATTGTTGAATTGTTAAGTTAAGTTATTAACTTCCTTTTTGATTTGTAAACAATTTTAAGATGGTCCGATACAGGTTTTTCTGGGTTTTCCCTGTATACTTAGAGTAAATGCTGGATCATATAAGATTTCCCAGATAGCACACCAACCACAGCAATTGGTTATTAAGTATTTTTTGAATGTACCTTTTATTTTTTTTTTTTTTTTTAATAATGAAATTTTTGAGGGGGCCTGTTGGAATACCCGTATTCCTCCTTCAAAAATCACATTCCTTAAAATACTAGATTAAGTATTTTAGTGGACATGAAGTCAGGTCACATTTAATATTCTTTGCATCTCTTTGAATTGAGATTTTGTAAGAGTAAAATCATAAATCATAAAATCATATAAAGCTGTGTTTCATTAGGAATTTCATATTCAGTTTTTCAACAATTAATGAATTTAAAAAATACAATTTATAAGTTTTCGAAAATAAATAAAAAGTTTCCAGCGGGATTCGAACCCAGGTCTTTTGAAAATAACATGTAATCGTTAGCTAAACCTAAATAAATTCACAGCAACAAAACAATACAATCGCAATTCTTCTATATATACATACAGATTTACACATGTACACACTATAGGAGTATACACACAATTTTCTATGTATGCATACAAAAGTTTGCATGCCAGAATATTCTAAGAATTGTGACTGCATTGTGCCATCAAATTTTCAAGCTTCTATCTCTAAAATTGTAGGATATATGAACTTTTGTGGTTTGCCACGCCCCCTGTGGGCGTAAATATATCTACCATAGCTTATTGATCTTGGGTTGTCAACCCGAGTATACATGCAAAATTGCAACTCTCTAGCTCATCATCTGGTATGATTACTTGCCTATGGGCGCAAGAGTTTTCCGATTTGCCACACCCTAGTGGGGGATCGGGAAAATTTTTACACTTTATAATTCGGGAGCATTTATGAGTATATGTATAAAATTTCAAGGCTCTAGCTGTAATAGCGCCGAAAAATATTGCGTTCATACGGACAGACGGACGGACAGCAAGACGGACATCGCACAACCCCAATATACTCTTTTTCCCTTTTTAAGGGAACAGAGTATAAATACTCTGACATTATACGGTATACAATGGGAAAATTTGTTCTCATATTCATGACCGAATTACCC
This sequence comes from Drosophila koepferae, assembly GCA_030914345.1. Classification (NCBI taxonomy): domain Eukaryota; kingdom Metazoa; phylum Arthropoda; class Insecta; order Diptera; family Drosophilidae; genus Drosophila; species Drosophila koepferae. The sequence continues at coordinate 40,511 of JAUESR010000053.1, forward strand.
ACATTCAGTGAGATTCAAGCACACTCTCATGGTGAGAAAGAAAGAGAAAGAGAGAGAGAGAGAGAGAGGGAGAGAGAGAGAGAGAGAGAAACTGAGGGACTGACGGACATTCATATGTATTTCAGGCACCATTTGTGGACAGCAGAGCAAACAAAACGATTGAGAGGCACTCAAATTTCAGCTATCACCAAAATATTTGCAAAAGTTCGTGGGACGCCCACAAAAAAAAAAAAAAACAAGTAAGAAGGCTCAAGTCTCGACTACGAGATACCCTGAACCCTGCAAAAAATGTTATACTCTTCTTCTTGACGCACTTATGAGCGCGTGCTCTGCTAACGGCGCAGTTGCTGCCGTGGTTTGGGGGTTGGTTGGGCTGAACTTTGGTCGTTTTTAACTCCATTTCTAGATGGACGATCTTCATGAAATTTTTAGAGTAGATTAAGAGTATCTAAATCTATATATGTGCCAAGTCTCTAGTATTGCAAGTCTCTAGTATGTGAAATTTTCAAATTGGGGCGTGGCATCCAAAATTACATAATCTGCGTATTTATAATATCTATCTAAATAAACAATTTACGATTTTGTAACGATAATTTGGAAATGGGATGAGTTATCGAAAAACAAAATAAAGCCATACTGCGTAACTAACATACGAGTATTCATGTAACATTTCAGCTCTCTAGCTTTTGTAGTTTCCGAAATCTCGACGTTCATACAGACGGACAGACGGACGGACGGACAGGGCTCAATCAATTTATTTTTTTCTGCTGATTAAGAATATATATACTTTGTGGGGTCTGCGACGTCTCCTTCTTCATGTTACATACATTTTCACAAAACCATTATGCCCTGAATTCCCAATTTCAATGGGTTCAGGTTATAAAAACGCGTTCTGATATGTGAGAATCCGTCATACCACTTCGTGAGTGGCAATCAACGTATTTTATTGCCGAAGCAAGTCGCTCCGAAGGCACTGAGCCACCAGGGGCTGGCTAGTACTGTAGTTAGTTAGTACTGTCATAGTGGCTTTATAAGAATTCCAAAAAATTATGGGATTGCTTTCCCAAGAAGTTTGTGGCAAACTGCGGTACATCTCAAGTTTCCTCTTTTCCGCACCGTGTACTTTCAAAATTCACCTATTACGGTCGTTTTCGAAGCTATTACCTTGGTCATCTAAATTCATCATAATGTTGTTTTTTATATGCGATGCCATATTTGATGTGTTACCACTTGTTTTTATTATTTTAAGACACAAATTACATTTGGCTGTTCCATTTTTAAAATCAGAGTGATGCGTTTTCACCATTATGAGACAATTACCAAATATATCAAATATATCAAAAATATTCGCAAAAAAAAATATTCCGATATAAATATATTTTTTATACAACAAAATATCGATATATCGATATTTTAATATATTTTCAACAACCCCAATAAAAACAGAAAATGAGAAATGAAAGAGTCAGGCTTGCTGTATTTAAGTTAAAGCTTTGTCAAGAAATCAAAGTGGCCTGGATACATCCAAGAGCCTAGTTCAAAACCAGTCATGCAATCCGACAGATCGGCACAATGCGAAACTGCTTTTGGCAGGGGTAGGGTAGGTAGTGGAAGTAGTTGGTCTCTTCACTCTCATTCGCATTAACGTCATTCCCATTATCTAGTCAATGAGCAGAGAAATATAACCGCTACCCGAAAACCCAACTCATTTATACTACTCATATGCCGATTGAATTAACTCATATCATTTCATATCATAACACATATCATAACACAACAAAAAAATTAGCAATGTGTCAAAATTTCTTAAAGGACATTATAGAAAATAATGGATACCATATCAATTATTATATATGATCAATTTTTCAGTAAAACTCGAATTTTGATAGTTGTTTAAGAAAAAACCGAATTTTAATGTAACGCCAAATCTGGTGTTTTTTCTGTTTATGTGTAAGTTCCATTAGTTATGTTAAATATAATGCCCTTATGTATACCTCTCTGAAAAGGTAATTTTTAATCTAAAACTTACCATTTACACTTTTTTATTTTAATAAATAGTTTGTTTTATTTGCGTTTGAAGTTGAAAAAACAAAAACCCGAATATTAATGTTACCCACTGTATATAAACTAGCAAACCCGGCGAACTCCGTTTCGCCACCAGATGGATTCGTTTTTTGTAACATTTCGTTTGGGGCTTAAAATATGAAGAAAAATTAATTTTATACTTTTTTCCCAAAGGGGAAAAAGTATATTGTGTTTGTGCAATGTCCGTCTTGCTGTCCGTCCGTCTGTCCGTATGAACGCAATATTTTTCGGCGCTATTAGAGCTAGAGTCTTGAAATTTTAAACATATACTCATAAATGCTCCCGAATTATAAAGTGTAAAAATTTTCCCGATCCCCCACTAGGGGTGTGGCAAATCGGAAAACTCTTGCGCCCATAGTCAAGTTATCATACTAGATGATGAGCTAGAGAGTTGCAATTTTGCATGTATACTCGGGTTGACAACCGAAGACCAATAAGCTATGGTAGATATATCTACGCCCACAGGGGGCGTTTATAGTTTATATCTCCTACAGTTTTAGAGCTAGAAGCTTGAAATTTTGATGGTTCAGTTACTAATGTCCTTCTCTATCGATGACCCAAGAATAATTTTTCAGCCTCTTTAGGGGCGTGGCATATCGAAAAATTACCTGTAATTTTCGCATTTTTGGAATGGAAGCAATCAAATTTTACAGTCAAGTTAGCCTCGGCTCTTTCTAAGATCTGGCCAAAAATTATGCGTCTACGCCCACTGGGGGCGTGGGAAATCGGCAAAGAAGTTTGTTGTGGCCAACTGCATAATTCATGCCTTTAATAGCTTAGTAGTAATTGTTAGTGATGTAAAAAATCATCGATGCATCGAGCATCGATGTTTTTTTTTTACTGATTTTTCCGATGTTTTTCGATGTTTTCGCTGATACCGATGTTGAGCGATGCATCGATATTTTGTAAAACATCAACGATTTAATTTCATAATAACGTAACAATGCCATTTTGTGATCAGTGAACAGAAAACTTTGAAATTTTAGTGATCCTTCGGCATGTGCTAACGCACTTATGAAAATTAAATCTTTATTTTTTACCACAGACTACTGTGAGCTCCATATATATTTGGGACCACCATTATGAGCTTGCTCAACGCCATAATCCGAATGCAGTTAACCGCATTCGAAAGCGACCCTTTATGTGTTTGGGGATTTGTATGATAATAACGCTATGAAAGCAGTTTAAAAAACATTTAATATTCGTTTTATTGTCAAACGGAAATGTTTTAAAAAATAGGTCACACATCGATGCGTCGAATTTTCAATCCGATGTATCAACCCAACATCGATTTTTGATTTTGAACCACTAACCATACAACACATAGACTGGACAACTGGAACAAGTTAATGTGCACACTTATTTTTTGACATGAACCCATTGAAAATGGGAATTCTGGGTATAATGGTTTTGTGAAAATGTATGTAACAGGCAGAAGGAGAAGTCGCAGACCCCATAAAATATATATATTTTTGATCAGCATAAAAAAATAAGTTGATTGAGCCCTGTCCGTCTGTCCGTCCGTATGAACGTCGAGATTTCGGAAACTACAAAAGCTAGAGAAATTTCACATGAACATGCGTATGTTAGCTACGCAGTACAAGTTTATTTTGTTTTTTCGATAACTCATCCCATTTCCAAATTATCGATAAAAAATCGAAAATTCGTTTGCATTTTTTAGGTTTTTTGGGCATAACTTCTACACTGTTTCAGCTAGAGACTTCAAATTTGTTTATCTAGATAGATATTATGGATACGCAGATTATGTAATTTACAGATTTTTGATGCCACGCCCTCTTTGCCCCCAATTTAAAAAATAAACGCATTTCAAATACTAGAGACTTGCAATTTGGCAAGGAGTATTAGGAGTATCTAAATGAATCTATTTGCCTAATTGCAAGTCTCTAGTTTTTGAAATGCGTTTTTTTTTTCAAATTAGGGCCGAAGGGGGCATGGCATCCAAAATCTGAAAATTGAAAATCTATGTATCCATAATATCTATCTAAATATATTAATTCTCTGGCTAAAACAGTGTAGAACTTATGCCCAAAAAACATAGAAATTGTAAACGAATTTTCGATATTTTTTTTATCGATAATTTGGAAATGGGATGAGTTATCGAAAAAACTAACAAACGAGTAATCATGTATTCAGCTCTCTAGCTTTTGTAGTTTCCGAAATCTCGACGTTCATACAGACGGACAGACGGACGGACGGACGGACGGACGGACGGACAGACGGACAGGGCTAGATCAACTTATTTTTTATGCTGATCAAGAAAATATATACTTTATGGGGTCTGCCACGCCTCCTTCTGCCTGTTACATACATTTTCTGGAAACCAATAAAACCTGAATTCCCATTTTCAATGGGTTCAGGGTATAATAATATATATAAGTTAAGCGCACACACTCTACGAGAGTAGCGATTATGTGCACTGAGTTATATTCTCGCGTAGACAAATACACTTGGATTCAATGAAATAATATATTTAATATAACTTTGTATGATTTGGAATAATAGGTCTAAGCTCTGTCTCGTCCGAATATAAACTGAATAGAAACAGCTCCGTACGTTGTATTCTCCTCTCATGTCTGATAGTAGAATCCAGCCTACTACGTATCCTTAACTCCTTCCCGTTGAAAAATCTGCGTCCCGCAGATCAGGGTGCATTTGCTCAGATAGCGAGCGTCTTGAAAATAGTCATCAAGATTCCCTAATTGGATCCAATATTTATTGTGGCGGCATCATGATTAACTTGTTGCGGAATCCGAAGACTGTCTTCTGAGGTAGGAAACAAAATGCTTTATGCACCGTCAGTCAGGTCGTCACTCAGGCTAGTGTGTCGGACTGCGTGACTGCCTACCGACTAAAAAAAAACCTCTTCTTCTAGGGTTCCAAATCCACCATCGAACCAGGAACTATTAACCTTCAAGGTGGAGACCCATCGTGTGCTCTAAATGAGCGTTGCTCTCTATGTGTACTTCTTCCGCCGCAGAACATTTTTGGCGAAGTCCCAAACTTTTTCCCAAGCTTCTGTAGTCGTAGAAAACGGTTTCAGGACCTTCTTGTTGATCAGTTTCAGGTGAAACTTCAGTGTCCATTTGGTATAGACGTTGTACTTTTGAGAACACTTTAGGTGTATCTTTCATATTGCTTTTGCCGACTCCTCCACTATCAAGATTCAGACGGTAAGACTGACCAGAACGATTTGTCTTTAATGGGTAATCTTGTATTGTTCGTTGGAAGACCGACTTGGGGATATGCAGCCGTGAACATAGGTATAGGTTTTTGATATAATGTAATCCGTTATCAAGCATATTCGTTTCCAGTATCAAGCACAATAAAGCACAATAACGGCTTCCAATGTTATTGTTGCATGGAGTAGCATATTGAGATTAATCGATTCCAAGTTGATTCGCATTCATCCTTTATATCAAAATTCCATTTCCAAGTTAATTAAAACAATCCGATTCCATGGGTTCGTCCAATATATTTCCTTGTATCAACTTTCATCCAAGCATCCAAACGCACGATCTTCTCTCCGATTTCTTCGAAATACTGCCTGGCAGCCAAGGATCTTCTGACCACCACACCACGTGTGCCCAATCGTTGTGTCGCTTTGTGTGTTATTAGAAGTATAATATTCTTTTATGAATTATTTAGATTTTTAGTCAGGATGGGATGTGATTGTGAAGAAATATTCAACCTTGGGATAAGTTAATTTTCGTGTTTTTATTTTCTTTTCTTATCTTTAGTCATAACCTTGTTTTTAATTAACATTACATCTGCCTCTTTATAGTTAATAGGTAGGGCCCTTGTCCTATTTGTTCTACTGTTTGATAAATCTTATTTTTATTTCAACAACCCCCTAATATCTTGTACTTTCTGTTGAAATTTATCAACCCTTGAAAATTCTTCTAGACGTGTTTTATCTGTTTACCGAGAAACTAACTAGTTCTTCTGAAATGTAATTCGGAAGCTATTGCTTTAAGCATCTGAATATTTCTAAGAAGGTTGAGTGGAATCTTTCTATCTGTGCATTTATTTTAATTTTGAAGGTTGGAGTGAAATATAGTTGGACACCAAAAGAAATTAAATAATTTAAACAGTTGGGCACAGTAAACCTCTTTACCATTATTTCTGTAAACATTATCTTCGAGACTGGAGTAGTGAAATACTTCGGATATTGCCTAGTCAACTCAAAAGATAAAGATGTAATCTCTATTCTTCCAATTTCTTTTAAACTAAGTTAACTGAGGTATTTTCCAGAAGGAAAACATTCCGTTTAATGTCAGTATGATTGTGTAATTTAATAAACCACTGTTTTATTGCGTCCCAAGAATTGAATAATGCTTCTCTCACCCGATCCTTGTATGCGTGTAATATTTTAATAAACTTGATCATCGTTTTAAGGCAGCTGTTCATTACATTTCTTCCTGTGGAGATAAAATTAGTAAACATTTTCACAGAGCTGTAATGTGTACAAAATTTTTTAATATAAATTGTGATTTTAATAATTCTTATGATTTTGACCATTATTATTATTATTTCACTACTATTATTTTTGTTAAATTATTATTTTTTATACTATTATTGTTCGACTTATTTAGTTATATGTTTGTTTCCGATTCTTCGATAAACGATTTTATTTGTTTATATGGCTAGGGAAGCCCCCAGGTTCCTCTTTGGTATAAGACCTACTAAGGTGAGGGTTGTTCCACAGTCATCTGGGCAGACTCATTTGGGCAATTCTTTTCCTTTTGTTTATCTTTATATTATTTAGTTATATATTGCACAACTGAAACAAAACGACAACCAATTCCTAGGTTGGGAAGTCCCTATTTCTCCTCTTTAGTTCTAGAAGAACCTACTAGGGTAAGGATGATTCCACGATCGAATGGGGCAGTCTAACGCAATTCGTTTTATATTGTTTATATTACATATTTTATGTTTTGTTTGTTTACTTATTGCACGTCCTATCCAGACAACCGCCTCAATTTTATTATATAACCACCCGCAATAAATTGCTGCAGTGGTTTATATTATTTTATAGTTAAACTTACGGCACCCATCATTCGACACAGTGGAAGACGCTTTTTTCATAAATTGTTATAATGTTTGTCTGACGGTAAGGATTTGAACCTCGATACTTGCATACGCTCAAGGAACACTTGACATGATACAGAGGTACCACCATTTTACCTGCTAACTTTTTTTTATGTCATTTTATAATATTTGTGACAACACTTGCCAACAAATTTCTTTTGGTTATTGAATTGACTTACGGTAAGGATTTGAACCTCGATACTTGCATACGCTCAAGGAACGCTTGACATGATACAGAGGTACCACCATTTTACCTGCAATTATGTTATTACTTATCGCATACGTTATGTAATCGTGGCAAGGCTTTGAACCTTGATACCCTGCAAATCACAGAAGTACCACCGTTTAGCCAACAATTTTTCATCGCAGGAATGAACAATTTATTTGTTATGGTTTTTATTGAGTTATCACTTATTTAGTTATTTTTGCGCCATCTTTTACTTTCAATACTGTGAAGAATGTGGGTCCCTGCTCGGGCGCCAGTTAAGCGCACACACACTACGAGAGTAGCGATTATGTGCGCTGAGTTATATTCTCGCGTGGACAAATACACTTGGGTTCAATGAAATAATATATTTAATATAATTTTGTATAATTTAGGAACAATAGGTCTAAACTCTGTCTCGTCCGAATATAAACTGGATAAAAACAGCTCCGTAGGTTGTATTCTCCTCTCATGTCTGATAGTAAGATCCAGCCTACTACGTATCCTTAATTTATATATATATATTTTTTTTTTAATTTTGCTTTTGTATTTATTTATTTATTTTAAATAATTTAAAAATTTTATATATATATATATATGTCAGGGCGCTGTTATTATAGTTCTCTTTGTCGGCAGACATTGTCAGGGTTAATTGCGTATGGCGAATAATCCTGAGTGCACCGCTCACTTTCACTGTCTAATTATTAATGCCCTCAGCATCAATACCACATCGCTCACACACATTCTATTGTAATAGAATATATAGCGATCTCTTTCTCTCTCAGTGACTCAAGATTGCACGCACAACAATTATCTCCTGTGCAACTCTTTCCTCAAACCTCCTTCAAACCTTATTTGGTCACGTACGCCACTCAGAACCTTTCGCAACATTTCTGCATATTTGCATCGAACTACGCTGACTATCTGGCGAATAACGGATCAAAGCGCATTCACCAATTGTCAAATATGTTCTACTTTAGTGTCGTTTACTAATTACGCCTCGACACGCCATACTGACACTTACACGTCCTCGTGTACTCAACATTTGAAAAATATTCAATTCAACACTTCTTTCAAAAAGCCTTTAACATTTATTCCTAATGTTATCATAATCTTATTACAAATCAATAATTTTTTAATATTTCACTTAAGCAACTTTAAATAATAATCTTTCGTCAGTCAATCTATATTAATCTATTTATTATTATTTATTTATCATTCATTATTATCATTATTATTATCATTATTTTGTTTTATTTCTTGTGACGGAAATTTCAAACTTGAAATATTATTTGAATTATTGTCTCACTCGGATGGTCACCCCGTGTCTGACAATTATTCTTTATGTAATCTACTGAACCACCTCGGCCATACTGACCATAACACGACCTCGTGTAATTTCACATAAATGTCTTGCTGCATTAATCATAGGTTCTCATATTTAAACTTAACATATTCTTTATATTATAAGTTTCTTCATTACAACTATTCTCATTCAAAATTTTATCTCTCATTTGCAATTCATATTCAACTTAATTCAACTTTCCTTGTTTTTTTTTTTACATCATCTTATGCGTCACACGCCATGATCAAAACATTAGTTTTGCACTTGTGTTTGCATTATGACCAATTCTTTCGACACTTCTTATCAGCCTTTCAGGCATCCATACTGTTTCTTGCAACAGTTTCACTCTCAATAATTCCATACTGTCTCTTGCAACAGTTTCTCAATTTTTATACTGCCTCTTTCAACAGTTTCTCAGGTTTTTATACTGCCTCTTTCAACAGTTTCTCAAGTTTTTATACTGCCTCTTTCAACAGTTTCTCAAGTTTTTATACTGCCTCTTTCAACAGTTTCTCAATCATTCTATACTGTCTCTTTCCACAGCTTCTCAATCATTCTATACTGTCTCTTTCCACAGCTTCCTTCTCAACATCATTCAAAGCCTCATCACAACTTTCTAGTTCAACTAGTACATTCCCTTCTGGAAACTTCCTAATATCATTTTTTTCTATTATTTGTCAATTACCTAAGAATATATCTACATCTAATAATTCAGCTATTTGCAGAGGTCCTCTAAACTTTGGACTTAACTTCGATTGCTGACTTTCTTCTATCTTTATCAACACAAAATCTCCTACTTCATATTTAAAAACCTTAGCATTGTTTTTATCGAATTGCTCTTTGCTATATGCTGCTGCCGCTGATATATTTTGCACTGCTCGAGCTCTTGATTCTGCCAAATCAATTTTCTTTTTTGCGTCGTTTCGCATGGTGGAAGCAACCCTAGCGGATGTGCAACCTTACCAATAAACACTTCCAAAGGGCTGGCCTTTGTCGTTTGACTTACTGTACAATTTAAGGTCAACTGTACTTCGCCCACTGCGTCTTGCCAAGATCGGTTGCTCATCTCAACCGCCGTCAGTAAATTTTTAAAGGTACTCATAATGCGTTCCAACTGGACAGTTGCTCTACTTGTAGCTGTCTCAATTAAATGCAAACCTATTTTTTGTTGAGAGCAAAACTCACTAAACTAGCAAAGCACCTGCCTTGATCTGCTATAATACGGGTTGGTACTCCAAACAAAGATATAGACTATGTCACATCACCTATATAATTGTCAGCATCAATCTTAAGTGTGTATGTTATATAGACAAATTTAGTAAAAGCGTCCATTTGGACAATAAGATATTCTTTCTGATCCAAATTGCCACTCAACTTTCCTGTTATGTCTATGTGAATCGTGTGCCAAGGTGTGTCGACCTTTGGTATTGGATGAAGTCTAGCCTGAATTTTACCTGAGGATGATTTTGACATTTTACACGTAATACAGTTTTCAACAAATTTTCGTATATACTACTTCGACCTGTTATCGAACCAGTAGTAGTCCCAGTCTAAGTGCATGATTGACTCGTGAATCTGGTTAATTACGTACCATCGAAATGCTTTTGGAACAATTGGCAAGGATCGAGTTCTACCATTCCTCTGGATTTTTCGATAGATTATTTCTGCTCTTAACTCGTAAGTTTTTGCAATGTCTTCGGCAAGAGAATTGTTTTTCAATTTATTCATAATATCGATAATATCAGAGTCCTTCCGCTGTTCACAATAAACCAATCACTAGATATCTCTGCCAAATTAATTCATTTTTCAGAAATTTTACAAGCAACAAAAGCATTTAATTCACAGTAATCAACGCACAATCGGCGATATCCGTCTTTTTGTTCACATACATTATTGGACTAGCAACTTGTCTTTATGACATTGCATTCCAATAATTCTTTAATCTTTTCGCGTTCCAATTCTCTCTCATTTGGGCTAAGTCTGTATGGTGTACTAATTTGGTGTTAATTTCATCTGTACTGACTCTAGATTTATTTTAAATGTTTAATTTATCTTCACCAACAAGATCAGTATATCATCAGTTGAACAACAGTTTACAAATTCTGATCTAACAATTTCAAATTTTCCAGCTGATATAATGGCATGGAAACCCTGCGAAAGTATTTCTCGAGACATCACAATATCAAATCAAATCAAATCAAATCATTTTTCATCGCCCAAAATGTGAAAAAACATTTCAATTTCATCATTACTAATTTTTACGCTACTAAGTATTTGCAATGTACTACAAATATTATTGTTGCCAAATCAACTATCTTCCCGTCAAATCCAAATCAAATCCCGGAGGGCAGCGGGAATTCCGCCTTCGCCTCCGCTTTCTTATATACTGAGCAGTTCAAAATAATTTTTTTTTTTTTTATTTTTTTTATTTAAAGATTTACAAAACCAAATATTCAATCGTTACTACAATCGCTTCATCCATAGCGCTGCTTTCGACATTTGCGATACAAAACATAGCCTTCTGTTTGACGAATCAACTCATAAAATTGAAGAAGGAATACTGCCGCGACTGCGAGTTTCCACAAACAAAAAATATTAAAATATGATTGCCACCATGGAAGAATGAGACAGAGACAATAACTGTCACGTATAGGATGAATCACGGACAATTTTTTTTTTTTCAAATTTTCTCTTTACAAATCTTCAGCCTTCCCTTTATGTATGCTCGCACCAAAAATAGTCTTTTTTTTCATCAAAAGTTGACATATACTGGCAATACTCTTGTTGCCAATAATACATTTCAACATTACTACATTGTTAATTCTATTACCAATTAACTTAGCACTTATCTTATGTTTAATTAACGAACATTCCAGAAAACATTTGAAAATGTCATTGCGACGCACTGTCTTCCAAAGCCAAAGCTGCACTCAAAGCCATCGCCAACGCATTGCCTTTTACGTTCTTTTATACCAAAATTAAATTCGCCGCAGTACACCACGAGGACGCGTCAGCGCCAAAAATGTCTGCGTTAAATTTTGGCAACACAACTGTTTTATTTTTTGATTTTGTCAACACCGATTATGTTAATTAATGTTTTAACACTCGCCACGATTCAATTACAGCATTAGGTAGGGAGCCGAATCCCACTTCTGATGTCAGGGCGCTATTATTATAGTTCTCTTTGTCGGCAGACATTGTCAGGGTTAATTGCGTATGGCGAATAATCCTGAGTGCACCGCTCACTTTCACTGTCTAATTATTAATGCCTTCAGCATCAATACCACATCGCTCACACACATTCTATTGTAATAGAATATATAGCGATCTCTTTCTCTCTCAGTGACTCAAGATTGCACGCACAACAATTATCTCCTGTGCAACTCTTTCCTCAAACCTCCTTCAAACCTTATTTGGTCACGTACGCCACTCAGAACCTTTCGCAACATTTCTGCATATTTGCATCGAACTACGCTGACTATCTGGCGAATAACGGATCAAAGCGCATTCACCAATTGTCAAATATGTTCTACTTTAGTGTCGTTTACTAATTATATATATCTATATATATATATATATATATATATATATACTTTAGTTTTGCTTTTGTATTTATTTATTTACTAGAAAACCCGGCGAACTCCGTTTCGCCACAGATGGATTCGTTTTTTGTAACATTTCGTTTGGGGATTAAAAGATGAACATAAATTTTTTTGTTGTTCGATATTTGAAAAAGAAAAACTGTATTTAATTTCACAACAGTAATGAATTCGTTTTGATTACAAAAATGAAATTTAGTTGAACTTGGTGCGTCCAGGAAGAATAGACCACCAGTATTATTGTCCATCGCTTGCATTAATGTTTCGTATACATGTTTTTGCTGTTCATTCAGCAACGGCACATTTTTTTGAACGAATTCCTGCAATGTATCAACATTGTATTGCAGCTCTCATTTAATTCTTGGTTAAATGTATCGTGCATCGATCGATATGGCGCAATCATTCCTACTTCAATCAGTAGCTTATTTCCAATAGTCAAGCATTGATCCTCAATCTGAATCAATCCTTCATTGTAGATTTCAGCAAACCCAATAGCTGACATGCTTCTCGATATGTTTGGCATTGGTGGCCATTCACAGTTTTCAAATGCGCAAATGATTTTGGTCCACGTACATTTACCAACAGCAGTCGCAAATAAAAACATTCATCATTTCTAGGATGAACAGTATACATGCGACCTAGCGCATCAGTGGAAAATACCTGTGGCCAATCTGGAACTACGGTTCCTTGTTTGCGACGTTGGAATTGCTTTCTTGATTGATTCCAAGTGTAATACTTGGGCATTTCAACGTACATAAGCGTCGCAGCGAATGGATCTGCTTCACACATTGCAAAGAAGCTAGTCAATGTTGTCGATGGTGGTCTCTCAGCTCGTTGTGCCGCATTACCCTCAGTGAAGTAAACTCTTTGTCTATTTTCCAATTGCACTGCTAAATGTACAAGTGTGGGATATCTTTCATGAATTTGAAATGAGAATAAAATCCACAGAGCTTCATTAGTACTGACGTATCTGCCTATTTGGAAGTTACTGATTTCGTCATTGGCATTTTCCGACGCAATACCAAACACAGCCATGTCGCTGCCTTTTGTAACGTACTTGCACAAATATTTAACTGACTTGGCCGAACAACATTCAAATGTGCTTCGAAAATATGGTACAATGAAATCATTTCCGATCTCAATCTCTTGATTTTTAACTTTAACTTTGATTATCTTCTTTTGAACGTCGACGATGGATTTAATGCACCGCACGGTCCATGGACCATCTGAGTCGTCACAATGTCGTGTAGATGGGGATCAGTGACTGGATCGGGAATTTCTGCTGATATTATGTCATCCACTTCATTTGAATGTAAATTGTTCTTCAACCAAATTAGGATGTGCGCATGCGGTAGTCCACGCTTCTGCCGTTCCACCGAGTACATATGACAACGTGTGTCACCAAAAACTCTATACTTACTAAGAACATCCATCATAACTTTGAGTTTTTGCTTAAAGACTCTGGCGATTATGTCATGGCGATCTGGCGGTTTTTGGCCCGGGTCCAACTCACGTTCAATTTCCCTCCACTTCGGATTGCATGTGAACGTTATAAATAAATCCGGAGTTCCATAATTTTTGACGTACGTCATAGCGTCTTGAGCGTATTCGTGCATGTGGCGTGGGCTTCCAATGTAAGATGATGGGAGAATCGTCAATATCAATATCGCCAATATCCTGAACATTACCATCTGAATGAATTGCATCACGCAAGTGTATATAGTCCTCAGTTCGTAGCTTTGCCTGATTGAATCGAATGAACGCCAAACGTTCGGTCTCGACTTTTACATACATGTCGACAGCGAATTGCTGGAAGAGCCGACGGCACTTCAGAATGACATTCTCCTCATGCGTACGAATCATCATACGATACGCATAGTAATTCATTGCACTTAGATTTTGGTTCGTTGATATGCCTGAAAATGCAAAACGAAATGGATTGTTAATGTAAACCAATAATAGCAATAATTAGTGTGTTAATATTGTACCTGTAATTGGATCGACCATCTTCAACGTGATGTCGTATCCGTCTTGCCCTTGCCAATAAATGATTGGATATTGTAACGCATCGTACAAACGATGTGTCTCATTTACACGATGCATGATATTACTTCTGCGCTGAACGACAATGTCTCGTGATGTGGTTGGATCACCAACAATAATTGCAGCAACATCATCAACGATGGGTGCATTAAATCGTCGCACATGTTCACCTGTTGGGGTCCGATCTGCTCTTATGACAAATTTGTGTGTATCCGATGGCATTCGTTCCAATGCTGTTTTGAACATATTAACCACAGCGTTATTAGCGTGTAAAAATGCTTGCAACTGTTCAATAATTCGTCTCTTTAACTGTTGTGTTCCCTGCATCGCATATTCAGCTGATCCACCATTGACGAAATGAAATATATTTGCAGAAACTGATGCGGTTCATCTGGTGTTGGCACCATTGAACCATGCAAATGATATATTTGTCCTTGTATCTGTGATGGCACACAATTAAGATAGAATAATTACATGTTGCAATTGATTGTGTTGGTGTGATTGATTAGTGTGAGTGATTGGTTGTGTGTGTTGTATCTTTTACCTTGCAAGTTGGGTTGAAACCGCCTTCTCGAATGAGATTCGCTGCAAAAGAAGTCATGCGGAAGCAGTTATTGTATTCAAGGATACGTTGAAGAAAATGGTTGGAATCGGGATCAGTTCCTTCGAACAATTGTTTCAGTGGCTGTGGTGGTGTAAGTAATGGATCTAGTTTGACTTTTCCTCTTGCGCAGCACAATCCAGCCGTTTCTGTTTTGAACTTTAAGGCATTGCAATATCGGCATACAGTTGTCATTGGTCCAATTTTTAAATTGTCATCATCACTGTAGTTCGCAGTGGGATCATATTGGAATGCCAAGCGATTGTATGATGCCAATGATCTTCGTGTGCTCACGCGTCGTCTCAATCGGTTATTTTCTCTTATTATATTTAGTCTTTCTTCGCTTAAGTTCTGTGAATACACTTGTTGCTGTCTTGCATGTCTAGTACGGCGGCCGATGTTTGAACGTCGTGTTTTCGGCATTTTTATACCCTGAGCCCATTGAAAATGGGAAATCAGGGTATAATGGTTTTGTTAAATGTATGTAACAGGCAGAAGGAGGCGTGGCAGACCCCATAAAGTATATATATTCTTGATCAGCATACAAAAATAAGTTGATCTAGCCCTGTCCGTCCGTCCGTCCGTCCGTCCGTCCGTCCGTCCGTCCGTCCATCCGTCCGTATGTATGAACGCGTCGATTTCCGAAGATACAAAAGCTAGAGAGTTCATTCTTTTTGTGTTAGGTTCGTATATTGCACGCGCAGTACGAGTTTGTTGCAGAAATTCGATAACTTGTATATTTGCAAAGTTATCGATAAACGAACTTATCGGGAACCTGTTATAAAATTCTAGCTAATTCATTTTTAGAGTTAGAGTCTCCAAGTCTTCTGCATATATATAGATACTAATTTATTACAATTTCGATTTTTGTCAGATTTTGGAGTCAAGTCCCCACTTCGCCCCACCACCCCCAAATGTGAAAAAAATGCATTTCAAATACTAGAGACATGCAGTTTGGTTTGGCATATAGATATGAATATCATAATCATAATCTGAAGAAATCAATACGATTGTCCATCTAGAAACAGTATTATTAATCATCAAAGTTTTCGCATCAAAACCCATGTGACGCAGCAACAAAGCAGCGAGACAGCAAGACGCTTGCAATGCTTACACACATGCATACACACATACATGCCTACAAGCGTAGATCAGCGTCTATGCGTGCAGAAACGAATCGAATAATTCTTGGAATATTATTCGTTCGAAGAAGGGCTCAGGGGATTTCGTAGTCGAGCAGTCTCGACTACAGCTTTCTTACTTGTTGACTATGTGAATTTAACATCCAAATGGCCGTTACCGAAACTTATCTACACATTATGAGCAGAATTGGGATTCCAAAGATAAAATTACGACGATTTCCTGTCAATGCACACTGGGCAAAATTGCCTAAAAAGTGGCATAAAGTCTAATATTGCACATATCGAGCTGAAACTTGGTATATTTTATAAATATACCACTCTAAATATAAAAACAAAGTTTTGTCATTTGACCACGACTCCAAAAATAGCCTATATAGGGCAACAATGCGTATACGTGATTACTATTGAACTATATGTAAAAAAGCTGAGCTGCAAATGCAAAGTACCGCAAGAGCCGCAAAAAGCCGCAAACGGGGTTATTACTAACTTTTAGTACACACTTTCTACTTTATTTTGATATATAGTATATAACGCACAAACACGCAGAAGGTAAAGTTTTACTCCACACAAGATGAACACTTTGGATGGGTTTTCTATCATTATGGAGAATACAAAACAGTAAACATATATAACATAAAAGAAAAATTAACACAAAATGTTTTTTTTTTATTCATTCTACATACCCAGGCCTTCAAAATCTATATTTCACAATATTTTATTTTTGCGATTTGTACATTTGCCAAGCAGTCAAACTGAATAAAAATTTCCCACCAATTTTGACGCCAAAATCAGCTGACTAATCAGCTGACTTTAAAACTTCATTATAATAAAAGTATTGCATTTTTAGCAAAAACATTGTTTGATTCTTCATATATAGGGTTTCTACTTTGAATATAATAAAACAGAATTAATTTTTGGTTCCATAAAATTTTTGACTTTATGCCACTTATTTGGCAATTTTGCCCAGTGTGCAATGGACGAATCATCGATCCGCAAATGGCTCACATAAATCACTCTATACCCATTCTACTTGTTTTCGGCTTTCTGTTTCCGTCACAAATACTTGCCTGCGTAGGTCGTATACCTTAATTTTATATACCTTAATTTTATGTATACCCATAATACTATTACTAATTTTTATGCATGTATCTCCGCAGCAAGTCGTTCAGGAGAAACAGCGCCAGATGCACCTATTCCTCATCAATATGAACATTGGCAATATCGTACACTTTGTATGCTGGTACTGTAAAGGACTGGTCTATATGATAATCAGCTCAGTTCTTATAATGGCCGTTATCAAGGTACGTAGACCTCATACAACTCCAGAGGTTGTCTCTCTCCTTCACTCTCTCTCTTTCTCTAGTAATATATACTTGAACTTGGTATTTGATGATGAAGTTGTAAATTCACCTAGCAATGTGGTCATGTGTATGTGTATTATTTTTATACCCTGAACCCATTAAAAATGGGAATTTAGGGTACAATGGTTTTGTGAAAATGTATGTAAAACGCACAAGAGACGTCGCAGAAAAAATAAGTTGCTTGAGCCCTATCCGTCTGTCCGTCCGTCCGTTCGTCCGTCCGTCCGTTCGTCCGTCCGTATTAACGTCGAGATATCGGAAACTACAAAAGCTAGAGAGCTGAAATTTCACATGAACTCGCACGTAGTTACGCAGTACGAGTTAATTTTTTTTTTTTTTTCAATAACCATTTCCAAATTATCGATAAAAAATAGAAAATTCGTTTTCATTGTTTAAGTTTTTTGGGCATAACTTCTAAACCGTTTTAGCTAGAGATTTAAAATATATTTATATTTAGATAGATATTATGGATACTTAGATTATGTCATTTTCAGATTTTGGATGCCACATCCCCTTCGCCACCAACTTAAAAAAAACGCATTTCAAATACTAGAGACTTGCAATTTGGCAAATATATACCTACATTCATACATACATACATACATACAAATAGGTGCTCTTAATAAGTTCCGAAAGATTCATGAAGATCGTCCATCTAGAAATGGGGTTGTAAGCGTCCAAAGTTCAGCCCAACCCACCCCTAAGCCGTTAGCACAGCACGCGCTCATATGTGCGTAAAGAAGAAGAGTATAACTTTATTTGTAGGGTCTAGGGTATCTCGTAATCGAGCCGTCTCGACTAGAGCCTTCTTACTTGTTATACCCTGAACCCATTGAAAATGGGAAAGCAGGGTATAATGGTTTTGTTAAAAGTATGTAACAGGCAGAAGGAGGCGTGGCAGACCCCATAAAGTATATGTCGCAGCGTCGTTACTTTTCTGAGTCTCTTCCATTATGTCGGCACACACAAACTATCTTAGAGCGAAGTGAATTCCGACCGGCGCGTGTAATCGTCTGAATGCGACTGACTTTGCATTGTTTCTCTATCACGCATTGATCTACGCTTCTCTTAAATACGCAGGCCGGACTACACTCAGCGGCAGCGCAACAACGCCGTCGCCTCACTCGTACGGTACTTTGGCGCCAGACATATTCTATGCTGTATGCTATGCCAAATTCTACGCTGTAGTCAAATTCTAAGAACGGTTTCACAATATACCAAACTCATTACGCAGTTGCGTCTTGCAAGCACAGTGGGCGAACTGTGCGTATAATGTGACAGACATATACAGTGGTCAAAATTCGCTCTTAATACGACACGGCTATCCTGACAAAGCACACGCCCTCGTGTGTTGCCTTAACTCAGCCACAAACGTAAAAATACTTCATAACAACTGCTGAATATTTTCAATGCCTTTTATTTGATAATCTTAAATCCGATTTCTTTTCTCCTTTTTGTTTTTTTTTTTTTCAAAATAGTTTTCCTTACATATGTAGTTCCTTTTACATAATTCAACTTATCATAAGAGTAATTTATTCAACACATAATTAAACTGATCATAGTTTAATTGCACTGACATAAGTTAACTAATCATATGTGTAGTTCCGTTAACACATATTTAAACTAAGCTTATGTGTAGTTCCTTTAACACATGCGACCCCCGCCATAGCACTCCTCTTCTTTTATGGTGCGGTCCTCAGATTACCTATTGGGCACTAGACGCATCTTCCATTGTGCTGTCTCTTTCATTACATAACTCATCGTGTATCTGGTTATTTGGTATTGCTTTTAAACATTCATGAGAGTATTTTTACCTTCGATTACATGTCAAAGATTTTAGCAAATATCTATCTCCAGCCAATACTTCAATTACCTCAAATGGTCCATTAAATTTTGGATCTAGTTTAGTTTGATGACGTTCTTCATTCTCGATCAAAACGTGATCACCGACTTTGAAACTTACTATCTTACCTTTATTTTTGTTAAACCTATTTTTGTCATATTTTGCTTGAGCTTCCATGTTTTTTTTAGCTTCCTTTCTCAAATTCTCTTTGTCTACTTTCTCATTGCTCTCATCGTTTATCGGCAATAAGCCAAAAGGTCGAGCTTCCTTACCTATCAATAGTTCTAAAGGGCTAAACTTAGTCACACGATTAACTGTACAATTCATTGCTAGCTGCACTTCAGCCAATAGTTCTAAAGGGCTAAACTTAGTCACACGATTTACTGTACAATTCATTGCTAGCTGCACTTCAGCCAACGCATCCTGCCATGATCTCTGACTGGTTTCGACAGCAGTCAACATAACTTTCAGGGTATTCATGACCCGTTCTACTTGACCGTTAGCTCTACTTGCGCCAGTAGCAATTGAATATAAATTAATTTTTTGAGAGGAGCAAAATTCGCGAAAACTCTTACTTGCGAAACTACGCCCTTGATCTGCTATAATTCGGGTGGGCAACCCAAATAGGGACGCTGCTGATTTTACAGCTTTGATGCAGCTCTCCGTATCTATATTTAGGGTGTGATAAAAATAAACAAATTTAGTGCAGGCATCTATAAGGACGATGACGTTTTCCTTCACATCATTTTTTTCCACTCAATTTGCCTGTAGCGTCAATATGTATCGTATGCCAGGGTATTTCTATCTTAGGAATAGGATGCATCTCGGCCTGTACTTTTCCCACAAGTGGCTTAGATACTTTACACGTAATACAATTTTCTACAAATCTGCGCACATATTTGGACATATTTTCGAACCAATAATAACCATAAACCTTCTCCAGCGTCTTTTCCCATCCCAGATGCATAATAGCTTCATGGACGTAATTTATGACGGCCCATCGAAAAGCTCTTGGTATTACCGGTAAACATTTGGTTTTTTTCTTTCGCTGTATTTTCCTATATAGCATTCCTTTTCGCAATTCGTATGTTTTGACAAGATTTCCTGGCAACTCATTGTTTATTAGTTTTAAAATTATTTCTTGTATATCGGTATCTCGCTGTTGTTCCGAGACTAACCAGTTGTCGGATACTTCAGTCAAATTGATTTGTAATTCAGGTACTTTATTCAGACTTTTATCTTGTTCAACCACTGAATTCCGAGAGAGAAAGTCAACATGCGCCATTCGCTCGCCTTTTCTATACTCTATTTCGAAATCAAAGGCCTGTAAGAACGACCACCATCTATGCACCCTCGGTGTTAATTCTAGTTTTGTACGGCTGGCCTTTAATGAATTACAGTCTGTATAAACTATAAATTTACGTCCCTGTAAATAATGTCGGAAATGTTTGATAGCATTTACCACTGCTAATGTCTCTAACTCGCATGAGTGGTATTTGGATTCGGCAGGAGATGTGCACTTACTGTAATACTCTACCACATAAGGTTTATTATTGATTTTATGCAACAGAATCACACCATACCCTATACAACTTGCGTCTGTATGTAACTCTATCGGGTATTGCGGATCGAATATAATTAAGACTGTCGACTGTGTCAATATAGTTACTTTTCTGAGTTTCTTCCATTATGTTGTCACACACAAACTTATTTAGACCGAAGTGAATTCCGACCGGCGCGTGTAATCGTCGCCATAACACTTCTCTTCTGCTACGGTGCGGTCTTCAGTTTACTTATTTTACAATAGACACATCTTCCATTATGGTGTCTCTATCTTTACATAACTCATCGAGTATCTGATTATTTGGTATTGCTTAATTGCTTGCTTAACCTGCATGAGAATACTTATGCCTTCGATAATGTTAAAGATTTTAGTAAATATCTAACTCTCATACGACTTGCATTACTTCAGATCGTATATTTTCTTTAAAACAGTGCCATATCGATCTCCGCTATAACAACTCTCTCTTGTTATGGTGCAGTCTTCTGTTACATTGTTTCTTCTCTGTTTTCTTTCTATTTCCTCTTTCATTACATTATTTACATTCCGTGAAAGGAACTTCATACATGTATCTCTTTTACAGCATACCTTTCTTTACAACGTATAATTTCGTTCAACAGTGCCATCTTGACCACCGCCATAACACTCTCGTTATAGTGCGGTCTTCTCTTGACCCCCGCCACAACACTCTCGTTGTGGTGCGGTCCTCTGTTGACCCCCGCCACAACACTCTCGTTGTGGTGCGGTCCTCTGTTGACCCCCGCCACAACACTCTCGTTGTGGTGCGGTCCGTTCTCTCATTAACGCTCTCGGAGTCTTATCATATTTTTTTTTTTTTTTTTTTTGCATACTGTCTCTATTTTTCACGAATTTTCAATTAGTTCGTTGTTTGGTAATGCTCTCAAGAAATCATGTGAATATTTATATTCACGTTTACCTGTTAATGATTTCAATACATATCTATCTCCATCTAGAATTTCAATTACTACGAACGGGCCTTTAAATTTAGGATCAAGCTTAGTTTGGTGACGTTCTTCACTCCTTAGCAACACATGGTCATCTACATTGTATTTTACGATTTTTGCTTTGTTACTATCAAACCTAATTTTGTCTTTTCGTGCATTCTCTTCCATAATTGGATTGGCTTGTTTCCTTACATGTTTGTAATAGTAATTCCAATTAGCTATTCTAATGAACTAAACTTAGTCACTGTATGAACTGTACAATTCATTACCAATTTAACATCAGGCAACGCAGCCTGTCACTATCTCTAACTAGCGGTATACACATTTTTGAGTGTACATATCACTCGTTCATCCTGACCATTTGACCTACTTGGCTGTAGCAATCAAAAGTAAATTAATTTTATTTTTATTCGTATTTGCTCATGCACTGGTAACCAAACAAAGTCAGTGTTCGCCTTAGAGGTGAGGAGATACAGAGGTTTAAGTGTTTGGGAGAAATTTAACACGAATTGCCGAAAATAAGAAGCCAAACCAATAAACTGCCTTAACTGTGAGACGTTCTGGGGTGGTGGTAATCTATTTAAAGCTTGAATTTTTCGAGAATTCGGCATGATTTCTCCATTACTCAATTCAAACCCAAGATACTCTATTCTAGTAGTAAGAAAGGAACACTTGGTGACATTAAATGAAAATCCAGCCGTACTTAACGTCTTCAATACTGTCCGTAATCTATCTAGCGCATCCTCTTTACTTTCTGCTATTATGAGAACATCGTCAATATAAACAATTGCGTAAGTGTAAGCTAGAGCTCCCAAGGCCTTCATTATGGCCCGCTGAAACACAGACGGTGCATTTTTTAAACCAAAAGGCATTGTCAAAAACTCGTATTGCCCATCTGGCGTTACGAATGCAGTTCGTTCGATTGAATCCTCGTGAACTGGAATTTGACAAAAGCCACTTGCCATATCAATGCACGAAAAATATTTAGCACCATGTAGTCTGGCAATTTGATCTGAGATGAGGGGCAACGGGTACTTGTCTGCCACTGTATTTTCGTTAAGCATGCGATAGTCTACACACAGTCGATCTGTGCCATTTTTCTTTTTAACTAGCATCATGGGACTAGCGAAAGGTGAACAGCTAGGTCGAATAACTTTAGCTTTTAGTAACTCATCAACTTTATCCCGCACTTTGTTTTTCTCTTCTTCACTAAGCCTATATGGCCGACGTTGTACTGTTTTTTGCTTATCTATTAACCTGATTTCTAACTGCCCTGTGGTGACCCTAGTCTTTGGTATTCCATCAATAAACCAGTCTGAGTAACCTTTTAAAATATTTATCAAGGCTGCCTTATCAAGGTCATCAAGTTCACTATTTGATCCTATGACATCTTCGTAACTAGTAATTATTAACGATTCTACTCTTTTGGTTTTGTAAATTTGGAACTTCTCAGCGTCCATAGTTACGCCAAAGTCCTGACTAAAAATATCACGGCCAATCAGTATATCATGCTTTAAATACTTATCCATAATAACATGTAACAAAACTTCAAAATGATATTGATCAATGTTTATGTTACTTAATATTTGTTGGGTACTGTATATAGGTTCATTACCTATGCCATTCAGCTTAACAATATTATTGATTTTTTTACAACTAAATTTATTGGCGACACTTTCCTTAACCAAGGAACATTCAGCTCCGGAGTCAAAACAAAATGGAACAGACTCACCGGTTGAACACTTATTGTTTCTGTCGGAGAGCTACCGTACAGATGTTCACACGTTTCTCGGCTATTCGGTCGTCTCCTCGGGATCGTCCTTTTGGACAATTGGATGCAAAGTGCCCAAGTTCATCGCATTTGAAGTATTTCACAGTCGATCGGTCTTCTGATCCATGCGTTGAACTTCCATAGTGGCCTTTTTCTTCACTTAGTGTTCTCTGCCGAGCACGACATTCGGCATATTTATGTCCACACTTTCCACAATAATTGCATTTCACTTCAGAGAGATACTTCGCCTTTTTATATTCTCTGCCTGTTGTGGGTGCGTTGTCGTCTAGGTGCCGCTTCTTAAAAGTGTAGGCTTGTAACTGCTGCTGCATTTCATTTCGGGTTTTAATATTGTTTGTAAAAGCCCAGCGCGCCAATTTGTCGTCAATTTGTGCCATGTGGGCCAGAGTAAATGAAACCGCAATTTCCTCCAGGTCAACCGATTTAAATTTTGCCATTAACAAGGTGACAATTCGGGTGCCATATTCTATGTAACTTTCTCCAGATTTTGGTCGCCCGTTCAGAATTTTCGCTAGTGCGGCAGCTGATGTTTCGATGCCAACAAAGCGTTGAACGAAGAGTTCTTTAAACTGAGACCATGTGATTCCAGCGAAGCAAATCTGGGACAGCCATTGTGATGCACTTCCCTCTAGCGCCTTACTTAGAGTTATCATCAGACTGCTACCCTCGGGCAATTGGTCAGCAAATATGAGATCAACTGTCGTACACCAAGCAGAGGCATCTGCACCAGCTCCCTCAGGATTGAATTTCGGCAGTGTGATGTGTTTCCCCTTTTCAGTTGCCGATGCCCTTGGTGTCTGCATATTTTTGATGATTTCTAAAAGGTTGTTGTTTTGCATTTGTAGAGCCGCCAAATATGCATCGGTGATTTTTGTAGGCAAAGCAGATCCCACTTCTGATGTCGCAGCGTCGTTACTTTTCTGAGTCTCTTCCATTATGTCGGCACACACAAACTATCTTAGAGCGAAGTGAATTCCGACCGGCGCGTGTAATCGTCTGAATGCGACTGACTTTGCATTGTTTCTCTATCACGCATTGATCTACGCTTCTCTTAAATACGCAGGCCGGACTACACTCAGCGGCAGCGCAACAACGCCGTCGCCTCACTCGTACGGTACTTTGGCGCCAGACATATTCTATGCTGTATGCTATGCCAAATTCTACGCTGTAGTCAAATTCTAAGAACGGTTTCACAATATACCAAACTCATTACGCAGTTGCGTCTTGCAAGCACAGTGGGCGAACTGTGCGTATAATGTGACAGACATATACAGTGGTCAAAATTCGCTCTTAATACGACATATATATATTCTTGATTAGGGTGACGAGAAAAGTTGATATAGCCATGTTCGTCTGTCCGTCGTTCCGCATGTATGAACGCGTAGATTTCCGAAGATATAAGAGCTAGAGAGTTCATTCTTTTTGTGTTAGGTTCGTATATTGCACGCGCAGTACGAGTTTGTTTCAGAAATTCGGTAACTTGTATCGTTCCAGAGTTAACGATACACATTTATCGAGAATCACTTATAAAAATATATCTCGTTAATCTTTAAAGTTACAGTCCCCAAGTCTTTTACATATATATAGATACCCATTTAATACAATTTAGGTTTTTGTCAGATTTTGGATTCCGGTCCCCAATTCACTCCGCACCCCAAATGTGTAAAATATATATTTCAAATACTAGAGACAGTTTGGTCACGTGGCAGAGCAAGCGAGACAGCAAGACCTGCAATGTGTGTGTGTGTGTGTGTACTACGCGAATACATGCATATAAGCGTATATCAGCGTGTCTGTGCGTGCGTGTGTGTGCATGTATAGTTTGTTATGAGTGCAGAAACGAATCGAATAATTCTTGGAATATTATTGGTTCTTCTGAGGGTTAAGGGGATTCCGTAGTCGAGCAGTCTCGACTAGAGCTTTCTTATTTGTTATACCCTCACGAAGAATATATGTATGTGTATATATTCTTGATCAGTACAAAAAATTAGTCCGTATGAACGTCGAGATTGTGAAGACTCACAATTTTTGGTAGTAATTAGTTTGTAGTATAAGATAGTCATTAATTTTGTATTATTAGTCTATAAGTTAATAAATAGTTTATAAGCATACAAGCTCATACACATGTACATAATTATAAGACAGGGTAGCGAGAGATCGGCGAACGGCGACAGACCATAACGCAGCAACAGACGGACAAACAGACAAACGCAACGACCAAACGAACAAGACAAAAGACAAGACAGATAATTCTAACGGCGATCGCGGTACAGGCTGCATTATTCGCCAAATAATGCACCTAGCAACAGCATCGACGACAACACAGACCTAACGGACAGCATAGCAACGGCGATAGTCAGAGAGCGCAACATTAAGAGAGCATAGCAGCGCTCAAAGCTAAGCGATGGCCACGATATCAAGAGAGCGCAACATTAAGAGAGCATAACCGCGCTCAAAGCTAAGCGGCGGCCACGATAACACGAGCAGCGCAGCATTAGGAGAGCATAGCCGCCCGAACAAGAACACATAGCACGTGCCGAGCCGAAAGTTCTCACGCTACATAGCGTAGGCACGCGCTGACGCTCGGCCGGGCAGAGGTGAGAGCTCATGCGCAGCTAATGCACGCAGCTTATCGTACAGCCACGCGCAGAACGAAGGTGTGAGAGAGCGGCGTCAGCGCGCAGCCGCCCACGCAGTGAGGGCAGATGCGCCAGCGTAGCAGACAGAAACGCAACATGCAGATCACTCTGGCTACGGCACCGGCAGGCATCAGACGTGCCTAGAACAACTTCGGAAGGGATCACAAACGTAACAGACTGGTGAATATCGACGGACAGCAGACATGACGAGGTAGCATAGCTGAGGGCGCGAGTTAGGCATAGAAATATAAGTGAAGTAGAGAAGTACCTAAGTGAAGTAATAAAGAAAATACAAGTGAAGTAGAGGAGTACAGAAGTGAAATAATAAAGAGATATACAAGAGAAAGAAAGAAGAGTTTTACTGTGAAATAAAGAAAGTTAGACTGGATTTCAGCATCGCGGCTCTCCGGTAATACTCAGCGATACCCTGTATTCGACAGCGAGCGGTATACGCAGTTGTCGGAGCCGGGCAGCGCTCTGTATTTTATACGCAGTGATACCCTGCATTCGACATTACGCGGTATCCGCAGTTGTCGGATCGGGGCAGCACTCTGTATTTATTCGGATAGCGGATTCGCCCACACCACGACGCGCCGGTAATACTCAGTGATACCCTGTACTCGACATCGAGCGGTATAAGCAGTTGTCGGAGCAGGGCAGCGCTCTGTATTTTATACGCAGTTATACTCTGTATTCGACATCGCGCGGTATACGCAGTTGTCGGATCAAGGCAGAGCTCTGTATTATCCGGATCACGACTTCGCCCGCGCCACGACCCGCCGGCAATACGCGGTAATGCCCTGTATGTACTCATATCGCGATTTCATCCATACCACGGCCCGCCGCTAACTCACGGTGACGTCCGAGATTCCACATCGCGCGGTATACGCAGTTGTGGAGTCTGGGCAGAGCCCAGTAGCTATCCAGGTCACGGTATCGACATTACCCGGCCATCTCCGGCCACCTATGTTATTTGATTGGAGCTTCACCCGACCTCATACCCCGTCGGTAAAACGCAGTGTTACCCTAGCTTCTACGCCAAGCGGTATACGTAGGTGTTGGATCTGGGCGGTGCCTCGTATTTACCCGGGACGAGCCACCTCCGGCCGTGCATACCCTACCCTATTTTCGTACGGGAAGTTCTGTGCCTAGAAACGCCTCTCATTCCGTAGTCCCGAATTTTACAAATTATCTTGTGAAAGGACCTGGCAAGACCGAGATTTATACCCCGGCCAATAGAGCTTCTTTACAAGTGGCGCCCGAGCAGGGACTCGGGATTCAGGAGAGTAGATTCTTTTCTTGGATTAAAGACCCGTTAGAGAAAGAGTCAAGTCAGGCAGTAGCAGCAACCGTAGCACACCAGAGTGGTAGGGAAAAAAAAAAAAAAAAAACGCGCGCCGGCCGATGCTGGAGAGAGCACGTGGCCTCAGAATTCTCAGCAATCACGAGTAAACGGCTGAGAAGAACGAAGTAGTGGTGAGAGAACGCATCTAACGGGTTCGACGGGATAGCCGAAGCCCAGTGGGACTGTGTTCGGGAAAAAGTGACGAAGTGCCGAAGAAGCCGGCAATATAAAGCGAGTTCGGCGTGACGGAAGGGCACTTGTTCACCAACTCTAAGGGAGCGCACATCAAGGCAACAGCACTGGAGACTCTTCGTTCATCGCAGGATACTCCAACGGATATTTCATCGTTTTATATACCGACGTGGGGACGTTTTATCGGTTTCACGCATCAACGTGGGATATCTCATCGTTTTGGTATACCGGCGTGAGGCATTTTCATCGTTTTTTGTATACCGGCGAGGGATATCTAGTCGTTTTACACATCAGCGTGGGTTATTTCATCATTTCGTATACCGGCGGGGCATTTCATCTTTCTACATACCAGCGTGGGACAGTTAATCATTTCATATACCGGCGGAGGACACTGCATCATTTCTTACATAGCGTCTTAGGATTTCAAGGTGGCAACGGAGAATAGTTTAACATAGCATCATAGCGTCGTAGGATTTCGCACGGAGGGTAGTTCAACGCGTCATATCGTCGTGGGATTTCGAAGCAACAGCAGAGGACAACTTAACGCGTAATCCTAGCATCGTGGGATATTGCCACGTACCGGTGAAGAGTATCTTAACGTCGTGGGACACTTCAACGCAACAGCGCGGGACATCATTACGTACAGTCACATCGTAACGTATCGGTAGGTCATCACATCAACACATGATGACAGGGAATACGACCTGGGTTAGCTACCGGAGGAAAGCGGAATTGGAGGCAATTCTCAGCGAACTGGGGTTGAAACCACATGGCGTGGTGGACGAACTGCGGCGCCGACTAACGGCCTAGAGACGACCATAGCGAGGAAGTGCAGCGGCGCTTGGACCAGTGGGCCGAAGTCTATGGTAATCGGCCGTCCCCGGACTCGCGGCCACCCAGTCCCAATCCGGCCAAGGATGAGAGATTAGGGGACACAGAGCCAGCCCGACCTAGTGGGCATACCCAGTTGCTGATTCCGCCGCTGGAGAGCGTGCGGTCGAGACCGATGGGGCCTCCTATAACTGCACCAGCGGAGGGATAGGCAGGAGCAGATCGGACAGAAGGACCATTAGTTCGACAGGCAGTTCAGCTCAGGAAATGGGGCGTGTTCTTCAACGGTAAAACCGACCCCCTGAGGTTTATCGAACAGGAACGAGCCGTGGCATACCAGGTGGACGTCAGTCACTTGCCGAGGGCAATGCCCGAATTATTGATTGAGAGGGCCGAGGACTGGCTCAGGGGAAGCGGACTGCAAGGCGCGACGTGGGAGGCTTTCAAACACGACTTTCTGCAGTTTTTCCTTCCGCCTCGCTACTTTAAGCGCCTGGGAGACGAGATCCGCGCGGATGCAACGCACGGATGCAACGCGTCGGCGAACCGTTTCAGGATTACCCTATCGCGTTGCGGGTAATGATGCAAAGAGCCGGGCTGTCGGAAGAAGAGCAATTGGACAGGGCGTACGACAACATGTTGCCTGCCTATCAGCTCTATATGAAGCGGGACGAGTGTGGGACGATCTCGGAACTGACCAGGTTAGCGGTCACGTACGAGGAACTACGGGGTCGGGAGGACCAACGAGAGTCGCCCAAGAGGGTATCTCAGACGGCTAACACGTCTGGAGGTCATGTGAACCCATTCAGAAGCACTCCAAGCTCCACCCAACCGTTGGCTGGAAATCAAGTGATATGGCAGAGGCGACCCCAACAACATCCCCAAAGCGACAAGCCTGATGTCTATACAGGCAGGACGAGTTGTTGCGTCGGTGATGGTCGCCGGACGGCCACTGGCCGGTACCATCGACACAGGCGCAACAAGGAGCTTCATCGGACGGAACACAGTCGAGAAGCTGAAGTTGACGGACACCTCGAGTGGCACCCGGACGCGAGTCGCATTGGCCGATGGAACTTCGCGAGAGGTTGACCGGACTGTCGCTGTTGAGATCAAGATGGGAGTACGGACCGTTACCATTCCCCTCCTAGTCTTACCCACAATGGTGGACGAGTTGATCTTGGGTATGGATTATTTAGGGGCTATCCAGACCACCGTCCACTGCGGAGATTATTGGGTGGACATAAGCACGGTGGCGCGGGCGACGACACCGTCGATTCACCGAGGAGTCATACTTTCCCCCCATCCAGCGGAAGAGAGACCTGAGGTCACTCCAGCACCTGCGGCGCAGGAGCAGACGGAGACTCTAGGACCCACAGCCACACGTTCAGGTCCAATAACTTCGCGGAAGAGGCGAACGGTCACGTTCGCGGACGGCGACCCAGCAACGGGGACACCGGCGAAGGAGCAAGGATGGAGCAGGGATCAGCCCCAAGCAGAGGCGTTAGATATTAGAGAGAGGAGCAACCCTGATACAGGCTCGGAAGATGGGGACCAGGCCACGGACAATCCAAAAGTCGTAGAATTTCTTACAGAAGAACTCTGCAAGTTCTATGATCTTAAGGGTACAACCACGATCACCGAGCACAAGATCACGATGAAGGATGACAGGCCCATAAAGCAGAGGTACTACCCGAAGAACCCGGCCATGCAGCGGATTATTAATGACCAGGTGGACGAACTCTTAGCTCAAGGCTGTATCGAGCCTTCCAGAAGCCCACACAGCGCACCACTAGTGCTGGTGCGGAAAAAGAATAACCAGTGGCGGATGTGCGTGGATTATCGCCAACTAAACGAACGTTCCATCCCGGACGCGTATCCTCTTCCGAGAATGACGCACAAATTGGAGAGGTTGCGGCGCGCGAAGTACATATCGACTTTGGATCTCAAGAACGGCTACTGGCAGATCCCGATGGCCAAGGAGAGTCGGGAATGTACGGCATTCACGGTACCCGGGCGAGGTCTGTTCCAGTGGAAGGTGATGCCATTCAGATTACACTCTGCCCCGGCCACGTTCCAGCGCGCGCTGGACAGTATCATCGGGCCAGAAATGGAACCTCACGCGTTCGCCTACCTGGATGACATTGTGGTGATAGCTGAGACCCTCGAGGAGCACATGCGAATCTTGAAAGAGGTGTTCCGCCGCCTACGAGAGGCCAACCTCAGGCTGATCCCTGACAAATGCGCGTTCTTCCAAAGAAAGATCACTTTCTTGGGGCACATGATTAGTGATCACACCGATCCAGACAAGATAGTTGCGGTGCAGAATCTGAAACCACCCACGACCGTGAAGGAGTTGCGACAATGCATCGGGCTAGCGTCATGGTACCGACGGTTCGTTCCGAACTTCGCCGATATCGTGCAGCCTATGACCGCACTCCTGAAGAAAGGAATGGTCGACCCCACAACAGAGAGCGTTCGAGGAATTAAAACGCCGATTGACGGAAGCGCCGGTATTGGCATGCCCGGATTTTACAAAGCGATTCACGTTACAGACGGATGCAAGTGACCATGGTCTGGGGGCGGTACTCACCCAGGAGGAGGAGGGCAAGGAGCGTGTGGTGGCGTATGCCAGTCGACGACTGACTAAGCCAGAGAGTAACTACACGACCACCGAAAAGGAATGCTTGGCAATAGTGTGGGCGGTGCGTAAGCTGCGGTGTTACCTCGAAGGGTACGAGTTCACCGTGGTGACGGACCTGGCGCTCAAATGGTTAAACTCCATCGAAAATCCGTCGGGTAGGATAGCCAGGTGGGCCTTGGAGCTCCAGCAGTATCGCTTCGATGTGCAGTATCGCCGAGGCAAACAGAATGTGGTGGCAGACGCTCTGTCCCGGCAGCCTGAAGCAGTGCTCAGCTCCGCCAAGGAGGAAGCTCCCAACTGCCATTGGTGGACTCGGACGATGGAACAGGTCAGGAGCAAACCGGATCAAACCCAGAATACCTGATCGCCAATGGCCAACTGTACCGACAGGCGAGTAGACGACCTCCGGACGAAGAATATACACCCTGGAAGCTTTGCGTCCCAAGGGGTGCCAGGGCTAGGGTCCTGCACGAGTGCCATGACCAGCCGACAGCGGGCCACCTTGGGATTCGGAAGACCGCAACACGGATAGCACAGCGATACTACTGGCCGGGATACATTCGAGATGTGGTCAAGCACGTGCGACACTGTTCCACCTGCCAAACTTATAAAGTGAGCCAAAGGCAGACGGCGGGCAAGATGTTAACCCGTCAGGTGGAGGAACCGTTCCATACCATCTGCGCCGACCACTGCCACGGTCAAAATCGGGACATACGATGCTGCTGGTGATACACGACCACTTCAGCAAATGGGTCGAACTGGTCCCACTACGAAGAGCGACTTCCGCCACACTGGAGCAAGCATTGCGGGAAAGGATCCTCAGTCGTTTCGGGGCTCCGAGAGTCCTGGTATGCGATAACGGGACCCAGTTTACCAGTCGGGCGTTCAAGGATTTCACCCAGCAGGCTGGAATCCAGCTCCAACATACGGCGCCTTACAGTCCAAACCAGAACCCAACGGAACGGGCCAACAGGACGGTAAAAACAATGATTGCCCAATATCTAGGCACCTGGCAAGATGTCTGGGATGCCTTATTACCGGAGTTCAGCCTGGCCATCAACACGAGCGTATCGGATACAACCGGATTCAGTCCAGCGTTCTTGGTACAGGGCCGAGAACCCAGATTACCGTGGGCACTCTACGAGGAAGTCACGCCGGGGACAGGCAAACAGGCATCAACCGCGGAGGAGAGGGCACGACAGCTGAGGGACTTGTTCAGACAACGCCAGGAATGCGACGGCGGAGCAAAGCCGCCATTACAATTTGCGGAGACGAGAGTGGCGACCCGCCTTGGGCACCCTGGTCTTAGTGCGCACCCATTTCCTCAGTAAGGCCGCTGATGGATTCGCCGCCAAGCTGGGCCCGCGGTACGATGGGCCATTCAAGGTAATGAAGATATTGACGCCCAATATCGTGCGATTACAGCGGGTTGGAGGACGTCAATGGCGGACAGCCAACGTAGCAGACCTGAAGAAATACCACCATCCAATCCCATATGAGGAGG
The DNA here is from genome assembly GCA_030914345.1 of Drosophila koepferae. Lineage (NCBI taxonomy): Eukaryota > Metazoa > Arthropoda > Insecta > Diptera > Drosophilidae > Drosophila > Drosophila koepferae. The sequence continues at coordinate 73,314 of JAUESR010000053.1, forward strand.
GCCACCGGGGAGAAGGGTAGTTGTAATTTTAGTAATAACAAAATATTGTATTAAGCTAAGTACAGGGTTTAGCTCGCGCCAAAGGGATAGGGGACGGCAGAACCGGACAGAATAAGAACCATCGATAACTAATCTTTCCTTACCAACGGCAGCAAAATGGATCAGACGGGAGAACACCCTACCGATCCCCCGCAACCACGTCGAAGCCGCCACCGGGACGGAGATCGCTGGGCGGAGCTGCTCTTCCAGGAGGAGGAATGCACCGCCATGAGATCACGACAGGCCGAGGAGGCCCGCAGGGGGGCAGAGAACATAAGACGACGGTTGGCCACCCACATCACGCGGCAATGGGTAAGCTACCACCAGCGGCACTACCCAGTCGTGTCCAACGAGAGGCGACGGGCCCGGACGGAAGCGCAGCGGGCAAGAGCCGCACCGTTCGCTCCAGGTAGCGGTATCCGGCTGGCCGGGGAAGAGCGAGGAGATGCATTCCCCGGGTACTGTCGACCGGACGATCCTCGCCTGGAGGGCTTATACGAAACGTTGGCCACCAGAGCCCCAACCCCGGTGGTGGAGAGGGTATGCCGAGTAGCGGATATCGGGCCGGACCCTCAGATGAGCACCACCAACGAGGAGATCTCCGCACCACCGGAAGATGACCCCACTGAAGAGAGCCCCTCCTCCAGTTCCTGCAACCCACCACCCTTCATCGGTGTCACCCCCGAATACACCATATCCGACGACAGCCGTAGCGGAGAGGCGACCAGGACACCGGAAACTGAAGCTGAGGCAGGAGAAGACCAGGAGGAGAACCCACCTCATCTACCCCAGACCATCCTCCCGGATGCCGGCAGCCGCTGGGGCGAGGGGGCACATGGCCGACAGCGACGATGCCGCGAGACGGAGCAGGCTACCGCAGAGTCACAACCCCACGCACCATCCGCGACGATGAGCACCCCGGAGCCAGGAACGTCACAGGTCGAGGACACTGAGGGAGTGACGCCATCGATCGAACGCTGGGTTTCTCCACTCGAGGGGTGTGAAGACTCACAATTTTTGGTAGTTATTAGTTTGTAGTATGAGATAGTCATTAATTTTGTATTATTAGTCTATAAGTTAACAAATAGTTTATAAGCATACAAGCTCATACACATGTACATAATTATAAGACAGGGTAGCGAGAGATCGGCGAACGGCGACAGACCATAACGCAGCAACAGACGGACAAACAGACAAACGCAACGACCAAACGAACAAGACAAAAGACAAGACAGATAATTCTAACGGCGATCGCGGTACAGGCTGCATTATTCGCCAAATAATGCACCTAGCAACAGCATCGACGACAACACAGACCTAACGGACAGCATAGCAACGGCGATAGTCAGAGAGCGCAACATTAAGAGAGCATAGCAGCGCTCAAAGCTAAGCGATGGCCACGATATCAAGAGAGCGCAACATTAAGAGAGCATAACCGCGCTCAAAGCTAAGCGGCGGCCACGATAACACGAGCAGCGCAGCATTAGGAGAGCATAGCCGCCCGAACAAGAACACATAGCACGTGCCGAGCCGAAAGTTCTCACGCTACATAGCGTAGGCACGCGCTGACGCTCGGCCGGGCAGAGGTGAGAGCTCATGCGCAGCTAATGCACGCAGCTTATCGTACAGCCACGCGCAGAACGAAGGTGTGAGAGAGCGGCGTCAGCGCGCAGCCGCCCACGCAGTGAGGGCAGATGCGCCAGCGTAGCAGACAGAAACGCAACATGCAGATCACTCTGGCTACGGCACCGGCAGGCATCAGACGTGCCTAGAACAACTTCGGAAGGAATCACAAACGTAACAGACTGGTGAATATCGACGGACAGTAGACATGACGAGGTAGCATAGCTGGGGGCGCGAGTTAAGCATAGAAATATAAGTGAAGTAGAGAAGTACCTAAGTGAAGTAATAAAGAAAATACAAGTGAAGTAGGGGAGTACAGAAGTGAAATAATAAAGAGATATACAAGAGAAAGAAAGAAGAGTTTTACTGTGAAATAAAGAAAGTTAGATTGGATTTCAGCATCGCGGCTCTCCGGTAATACTCAGCGATACCCTGTATTCGACAGCGAGCGGTATACGCAGTTGTCGGAGCCGGGCAGCGCTCTGTATTTTATACGCAGTGATACCCTGCATTCGACATCACGCGGTATACGCAGTTGTCGGATCGGGGCAGCACTCTGTATTTATCCGGATAGCGGATTCGCCCACACCACGACGCGCCGGTAATACTCAGTGATACCCTGTACTCGACATCGAGCGGTATAAGCAGTTGTCGGAGCAGGGCAGCGCTCTGTATTTTATACGCAGTTATACTCTGTATTCGACATCGCGCGGTATACGCAGTTGTGGAGTCTGGGCAGAGCCCAGTAGCTATCCAGGTCACGGTATCGACATTACCCGGCCATCTCCGGCCACCTATGTTATTTGATTGGAGCTTCACCCGACCTCATACCCCGTCGGTAAAACGCAGTGTTACCCTAGATTCTACGCCAAGCGGTATACGTAGGTGTTGGATCTGGGCGGTGCCTCGTATTTACCCGGGACGAGCCACCTCCGGCCGTGCATACCCTACCCTATTTTCGTACGGGAAGTTCTATGCCTAGAAACGCCTCTCATTCCGTAGTCCCGAATTTTACAAATTATCTTGTGAAAGGACCTGGCAAGACCGAGATTTATACCCCGGCCAATAGAGCTTCTTTACAAGATTTCGGAAACTACAAAAGCTAGAAAGCTGAAATTGTACATGAAAACTCGTATGCTAGTTACGCAGTACGAGTTTATTCTGTTTTTTCGAAAAATCGTTTACATTTTTTACGTTTGTTATCGTTACTTCTACACCGTTTGAGCTAGATATTATGGATAGGAAGATTCTGTAATTTTCTGATTTTGGATGTCACGTCCCCTACGCCCCCAATTTTTAAAAATCGCATTTCAAATACTAAAGATTTGGCAAATAGACACATTTGAATGCTACTTATATATTCTGAAAGTTTCCCCAAGCCACGGCAGCAACTACGTAGTTAGCAGAGTGCACGCTTATACGTTCGTAAAGAAGAAGAGTATAAGTTTTTTTTTTTTTTTTTTTTTTTTTTTTTTTTTTGCAGGGTTCGGATATCTCGAGCCGTCTAGACTAGACCCTTTTTACTTGCTTAATTATAATATTATTTGATGTCTTATTGGTTTAAGTATAGCATTGCTTTGAAAGTATAATTTATATAGGTGTTTTTTGGTGTCTCATTTCTATATATGACAGGCTTCATAGAAGTCGGGCACTCCAATCGAACGCAGTCCTCGCTATGCTGACATACGTTTATTTTCATTAAACATTTTTAAATTAGTTAATAATTAAAATTAGTTAAGAATTAAAATTAGTTAATATCTATGAACATCGATTCGCTCAGAATGTTGTTTGATTTCAACAATCTCAACCCACAATCTAATTGAAATTTATGTTTATATGTAAATCTATTAAAAAAAAAAAAGGTGCCTTGGAATACTACGGAGACCTTATTCAAGCAAACTCCATGGTATATTATTCTACTGGTGCTGGTCACGTATAACGTAGCTGCAACTAGTTTCTGTTTACTGATTGCCTCGTTCTTCAAGAACACCGCATTGGCGCTGAGGGTAGTGACCATACTCTGGCTAATCACATATTTGCCGTTCTTTGTGATATACAATAATCGCGAGAAGGTTGTTGCAATAATTACCTATTTATCTTGCGCTTTCCCCAACACTGTACTGGCACTGATTTGCCAGAGCTTACTGGAGCGTGAGATGTTTGTTGAGAAGCAATGGACGGATCAGGGCTACGCATTAAGTTATGTAGCCGATCAGATCAGGGTTTATCAGGGAATATATATATTTCTGATAACCACAGTTTTATACGCCGCCATCGGCATATACATGGATGTATGGCACACGGGCGAAACAGGCGGCAGGCGGCGCAAGCATGTAACTGCGCCCACGCATAGCGGCGACTTCACCTATCAGGACCGTGAGGATAGCTTCTTGCCGCAGGGACCACAGCCGGTTGGAGTCAAAGCTACCAAAATCTATGAGGTGGAGCCATCGCATCGACGTTTCAAGATAAAAATTAAGAAACTGTGCAAACGATATGCAAACAACACTCGTGGTACCTTAAACTCATTCACGTGGAATATCTACGAGAATGAGGTCACCGTGCTTATGGGTCACAACCGCGGGTTGCGGCAAGACGACGCTACTTAAAATACTCGCCGGCCTGGTGGAGCCGACACGTGGCGTTGTCATGATATCGGACTATAATATACAAACCGAACGGCATGATGCATCCTTGCAACTCGGCCTGGCACTAAACAATGATTTACTTTCCCCGGACCTAACTGTTAACGACCAAATTCGCTTCATTAGCATGATTAAAGGTATCTCGTGGAAAGAATCTACCGAGGAAATCGAGATATATACACAAATGCTACAGTTGACTCACGTCAAGCATACAAAGATAAAAAACTTGACCGCAAAAGACCGAAGCCTGCTCAACATTTGTTGTGCCTTTGCTGGTGGCAGCCCCATAATACTGATCGACGATATTCATTCCGATCTCGATCTAGTCACACAGAATCTCATCTGCAATCTTATAAACGAAGAGGAATTCAAGCGCACTATCCTCTTGGTGTCCAACTCAACAGCGCTGGCAAGCCACCTTGCTGATCGCCTGGCCATCATGTCCAATGGGGAGCTCAAATGCACCGGAAGCAAACCATTTTTGCGTAATATGTACGGACATGGCTTTCGTCTGGTAAGCAAATTTGGAAAATATATACTCTTTTTCTTAACTCTTTTCAGACTGCATTATATAAAATCTATAATATTTTATCCTGACTGATTGCAACTACAGCGAGATTTAGTGCTAATAGCAGATACTTCGTCTATCCGAGGCCTATTTTCATATGATGATATCATGTAGCTTTTACGTCTCTCTTGTTTGATAACCCTTTAGTAATCGTATTCTGTAATAACCAAAACACCAAGATATCTTCATGATGACTCCTGCACTGCACTCCGGCTCAGCCTGATTTTACGATGGCTTAGGGTTTCTATACCCTAAACCGATCGAAAATGGAAATTCAGGGTATACGGTTTTGTATTCTTGATCAGCAGAAAAATAAACAAGTCTATAAAGCCCTGTCCGTCCGTCCGTTCGTACGAACGTCGAGATTTCGTAAGCACCAAAAGCTAGAGAGCTGAAATTTTACATGAATACTCGTATGTTAGTTACGTAGTACGAGTTTATTTTGTTTTTTTTTTTTTTATAGTTTATCCCATTTTCCTTATCCATCAAATAAATATCGAGGATTCATTTACTTTTTTAAAATGTTTTTTGAGCATAACTTCTACACCGTTTTAGTTAGAGACTTCAAATTTATATATTTAAATAGATATTATGGATACGCAGATTATGAAGTTTTCACATTTTTGTGACACGCCCCCTTTGCCCCAATTTTTAAAAAATTTTCAATACTATAGATTTGGCAAATAAACACTTTTAGATGCTATTAATATATTTTGAAAATTTCATGAAGATCGTCAATGTAGAAATGGAGTTACAGCGTCCAAAGTTGAGCCCACCCACCCCAAGCCACGGTAGCAACTGCACTAACCTGCAGAGCGTACGCTAATACGTTCGTAAAGAAGAAGAATATAGCTTTTTGCAAGGTTCAGGGTATCTCGTAGTCGAACCTTCTTATTAATTATTATTATTTTTATCTCGACAAGAGCCTTCTTGTTATACCCTGAGACCATTGAAAATGGGAAATCAGGGTATAATGGTTTTGTTAAAAGTATGTAACAGGCAGAAGGAGACGTGGCAGACCCCATAAAGTATATATATTCTTGATCAGGGTGACGAGAAAAGTTGATATAGCCATGTTCGTCTGTCCGTCCGTCCGTCCGTCCGTCCGTATGTATGAACGCGTCGATTTCCGAAGATACAAAAGCTAGAGAGTTCATTCTTTTTGTATTAGGTCCGTATATTGCACGCGCAGTACGAGTTTGTTTCAGAAATTCGATAACTTGTATATTTGCAAAGTTATCGATAAATAAATGTATCGGGCATCAATACGTTTGTCCGTCTGGAAATAGAATTATTAATCATCAAAGTTTTTGCAGCAAAACCCATGTGGCGCAGCAGCAAAGCACCGAAACAGCAAGACGCTTGCAATGCTTACACATATACAGGCGCACAAGCATAGATCAGCGTGTGTGTGTGTGTGCTCGAGCTTTTGCATGTATAGTTTCTTACGCGTGGAGAATCGAAACGAAGCATTCTTGGAATATGATTCGTAAGAAGAAGGGCTCAGGGGTTTTTATAGTCGAGCAGTCTCGACTACAGCTTTCTTACTTGTTATATAATGGTTTTTTGGAATGCATGTAATTGGCAGAAGGAAGCCTGGCCAGTATATACATGTATTCTGGCAATATCAACACGCTGAGTCGATATAATCTGTCCGCTCGTCCATCCGTTCATCCGTTCGTCCGTCTGTCCGACCGTCCGTTTATCAGAGATTTCTTAAGCTTCAAAAACTAGAGAGCTGAAACTGTGAATGTATACTCGTATTTTACATTCACATTTGACGAATTCAAAATTGAACTATTTATTTCCCTAAAATACTAGTTAAGCCGATGTCTAGGCTCACGTTACATTATTATTAGCCGCTGCGTTTTGTTACTGCAACTAAGGGATGACATACATACATATATATTACTTGGCATCAGATAACACGCAGATTATCTACTACTGCATAATTTATTTGCATCCAGAAATGGATTTAAAAGTCGCGGCGCCAACTACGCAATGAACATAGTTTTTTGCAGGGCTCCAGATCTACTAGTCGTGCAGTCCCGACTAGAACCCTCTTACTTGTTATATTTATACATTTCAGTTAATTATTTTCATTATGTGTTTTGATTTCGTAGACTTGTGTAAAAGGCAAAAATTTTGATTTGTCAGAGCTTCGAACTCTGTTAAGCAAATATCTACCGAATCTGACGGTGGAAAGCGATATTGGGAATAAAATAACATATGTGCTGGAAACCAAGTACGAAGATAGATATCCCAGCCTTTTTGATGATTTGGAGGACGAAATGTTAAATCTAGACATTATCAGCTTTCGCATACGTGACACGTCATTGGATGAGATCTTCTTCCGCTTTGGTTCTGAAGATGGGGATGTGAGCGGAGAGCCAGCAGTATTGATAGACGGCTTGAAAGTTATGTGGTGGAAATCCTGGTAACTCCAGAGAGTTCAAAAACTCCGTTGGATAACTTACTACATCATCGGGATTTGTTATGGAATCAACGGATTTATATGTCACCAAATAGCCATCGATTTTTGATTGAATGGTGAAATTCAATGCGTGTACATCATTATTCTTTGCGGCGAGAATTGCTCGTTGACTTAACCAAGCATAATTCTGATAATTCTCACTAATGTTTGGGAAAACATTTTCAATAAGAGCTAATTGAGAGTCTACAAATCGGCAAAAGTCGTTCGTAAGAGTAATTAATCCAGTTGTCGCATCAACTGGGACTTTTCCATTTCCAACAGCTAACAATTGCTTGGAAAATAGTGCTGCACTTTGATCATTTTGTAGTTGAACTCTCATATTAGTGGTTAGCGATATTTTTACGTTATTCCACAAAAGTGATGCCTTCAGGCAAGCATTCAATTCATCTGCAGGCGTTCCACGGGGTATTACTGGCAACATCTGCCTGAAATCGCCTGCCAACAAAATCATCAAATTGCCCAAGATGTTATTATTTCGCCGAAGATCCTTCAGTGTGAAGTTAAGTGCTTCAAGTGATTTCTTATGTGCCATTGTGCACTCATCCCAAACAATGAGCTCACATTGCTTCAACAATTTTCCTATTGCACTGGATCGGGAAATATTACATGTTGGAGTATCAATTGTGTTTAAATTGAGTGGCAACTTAAGTGCAGAATGTGCAGTACGACCGCCATCTAGAAGAGTCGCCGCAATTCCAGATGATGCTAACGCCAAAGCTATGTCACATCTTGAGCGAATAGTGGCCAAAATCAATGAAATGATAAATGTTTTCCCTGTTCCTCCAGGTGCGTCCAGGAAGAATAGACCACCAGTATTATTGTCCATCGCTTGTATTAATGTTTCGTATACATGTTTTGGCCCGGGTCCAACTCACGTTCACTTTCCCTCCACTTCGGATTGCATTTGAACGTAATAAGTAAATCCGGAGTTCCATAATTTTTCACGTACGTCATAGCGTCTTGAGCGTATTCGTGCATGTGGCGTGGGCTTCCAATGTAAGATGATGGGAGAATCGTCAATATCAATATCGCCAATATCCTGAACATTACCATCTGAATGAATTGCATCACGCAAGTGTATATAGTCCTCAGTTCGTAGCTTTGCCTGATTGAATCGAATGAACGCCAAACGTTCGGTCTCGACTTTTACATACATGTCGACAGCGAATTGCTGGAAGAGCCGACGGCACTTCAGAATGACGTTCTCCTCATGCGTACGAATCATCATACGATACGCATAGTAATTCATTGCACTTAGATTTTGGTTCGTTGATATACCTGAAAATGCAAAATGAAATGGATATTTAATGTAAACCAATAATAGCAATAATTAGTGTGTTAATATTGTACCTGTAATTGGATCGACCATCTTCAACGTGATGTCGTATCCGTCTTGCCCTTGCCAATAAATGATTGGATATTGTAACGCATCGTACAAACGATGTGTCTCATTTACACGATGCATGATATTACTTCTACGCTGAACGACAATGTCTCGTGATGTGGTTGGATCACCAACAATAATTGCAGCAACATCATCAACGATGGGTGCATTAAATCGTCGCACATGTTCACCTGTTGGGGTCCGATCTGCTCTTATGACAAATTTGTGTGTATCCGATGGCATTCGTTCCAATGCTGTTTTGAACATATTAACCACAGCGTTATTAGCGTGTAAAAATGCTTGCAACTGTTCAATAATTCGTCTCTTTAACTGTTGTGTTCCCTGCATATTGCATCGCACATTTAGCTGATCCACCATTGACGAAATGAAATATATTTTCAGAAACTGATGCGGTTCATCTGGTGTTGGCACCATTGAACCATGCAAATGATATATTTGTCCTTGTATCTGTGATGGCACACAATTAAGATAGAATAATTACATGTTGCAATTGATTGTGTTGGTGTGATTGATTAGTGTGAGTGATTGGTTGTGTGTGTTGTATCTTTTACCTTGCAAGTTGGGTTGAAACCGCCTTCTCGAATGAGATTCGCTGCAAAAGAAGTCATGCGGAAGCAGTTATTGTATTCAAGGATACGTTGAAGAAAATGGTTGGAATCGGGATCAGTTCCTTCGAACAATTGTTTCAGTGGCTGTGGTGGTGTAAGTAATGGATCTAGTTTGACTTTTCCTCTTGCGCAGCACAATCCAGCCGTTTCTGTTTTGAACTTTAAGGCATTGCAATATCGGCATACAGTTGTCATTGGTCCAATTTTTAAATTGTCATCATCACTGTAGTTCGCAGTGGGATCATATTGGAATGCCAAGCGATTGTATGATGCCAATGATCTTCGTGTGCTCACGCGTTGTCTCAATCGGTTATTTTCTCTTATTATATTTAGTCTTTCTTCGCTTAAGTTCTGTGAATACACTTGTTGCTGTCTTGCATGTCTAGTACGGCGGCCGATGTTTGAACGTCGTGCTTTCGGCATTTTTGACTATGTGAATTTAACATGACTGGTGAATTTAACCTTAAATGCACGATCCGCATAATTTACACAGTTCAACTTACCACCTTAAGAACAAATGCTGTTGAAGCTGAATAAACATTATCACAATACACGTGATTAATTTAATGCTTCCAAACGAACTATTAGGAAACGAATAAATTTAATCTCAAATACCCAATTTCACAGTTTACGTAAGCGTCATAGTGAACTAAGCGTTTGAAAAAACATAATGAAATTAACTGAACAGAGTGTTATGAGCTGAATTTGTACCGTCAGGAAGGGAAGTCCAACTCATTTTTATGTTTTTCTTATCTATTAACCTCATGGATCCCGAGAACTTTCCAACAAATGTAACACCGTGGAAATCGGTTCGTGCGTTTGGAGTTAATTATCATCAGATCGGAAAACCCGACTTATTTATATATATAAAAAAAAAAATACATATTTTATGTTTTGTTTGCTTACTTATTGCACGTCCTATCCAGACAACCGCCTCAATTTTATTATATGATCACCCGTAATAAATTGCTGCAGTGGTTTATATTATTTTATAGTTAAACTTACGGCACCCATCATTCGACACAGTGGAAGACGCTTTTTTTATAGATTGTTATAATGTATGTCTGACGGTAAGGATTTGAACCTCGATACCTGCATACGCTCAAGGATAGCTTGACATAATACAGAGGTACCACCATTTTACCTGCTAACTTTTTATACTTTGTTCCCGAAGGGGAAAAAGTATATTGGTTTTGTGCAATGTCCGTCTTGCTGTCCGTCCGTCTGTCCGTCTGTCCGTCTGTCCGTCCGTCCGTCTGTCCGTCTGTCCGTCTGTCCGTATGAACGCAATATTTTTCGGCGCTATTAGAGCTAGAGACTTGAAATTTTAAACATATACTCATATATGCTCCCGAATTATAAAGTGTAAAAATTTTCCCGATCCGCCCACTAGGGGCGTGGCAAATCGGAAAACTCTTCCGCCCATAGTTAAGTTATCATACTAGATGATGAGCTAGAGAGTTGCAATTTGAAATGTATACTCGGGGTGACAACCCAAGTTCAAAAAGCTATGGCGGATATATCTACGCCCATTGGGGGCGTGGCAAATCGGGAAATACGTATCTTCTACACCGTTAAAGCTAGAACGCTGAAATTTTGCATGTGAGTTAATGTTATGATTCTAAGAAGATCGATCAAAAAGTTATATGTCTACGCCCATTGGGGGCGTGGCAAATCGGACCTGAATATATAGTGATTTTTCAAATTGTGCTATATTTTGAACACTATTGACACTAGAGACTTGAAATTTTGCATGTATACTCGGGTTGATAACCCAAGACTAATAAGCTATGGTAGATATATCTACGCCCACAGGGGGCGTGGCAAACCGCAAAAGTTTATATCTCCTACAGTTTTAGAGCTAGAAGCTTGAAAATGGGATGGTTGAGTTACTAATGTTCTCCTCTATCGATGCCCCAAAAATAATTTTACAGCCTCTTTGGGGGCGTGGCATATCGAAAAATACCCTGTAATTTTCGCATTTTTGGAATGTAAGCAACCAAATTTTGCAGTCATGTTAGCCTCGGCCTTTTCTAAGAACTGGCAAAAAATTATGCGTCTACGCCCACTGGGGGCGTGGCAAATTGGCAAAGAAGTTTGTTGTGGCCAACTGCATAATTCATGCATATAATAGCTTAGTAGCAATTGCTAAGATGGCAAAAAGCATTTTAACATAAATTTAATAATAATAATAAATTTTAAAAAATAATAATAATAATAAATTTTAAAAAATAAAATTGATAAGTTTTTGATTAATAAATAAAAAGTTTCCAGCGGGATTCGAACCTAGGTCTTTTGAAAACAACATGTAATCGTTAGCTAAACCTAAATCAATTCACAGCTGATCAGCTGACCAGCTGATCAGCAGCTTGTGACGAAACAAAACAATACAATCGCAATTCTTGCAATATGTATACACTTTTGGATGTGTATACACTTACACATAAATACATATATGCATGCATAGAAAAACTGCTTGCCACACAGCGTGGCAAATCGGAAAAATTGTTTTAGTTTTTGCTTAAATGCAAATTTCATATGCGTATTATCATCAATTGGCAGCAAGCATTTTATAATAAATATACAAATATAAAAAAATAAAAAATAAATAATTTTTGAAAAAAAGTTTTCTGCGGGATTCGAGCCCACGCACCTAAGTATAGATTGCATAATGCTTACCAACAGCGCCACTGCCCTGACCTGCACTTGATTAACTAAAACCAAATAAGACATTGTAATGCATTGCTAGAGCGCCTTTTGACAAAACTAAAATAACGATCGAAAAATTCCCAATTCAGTCACAATTCGTAGAATATTCTGGCATGCAAACTTTTGTATGTATACTTAGAAAATTGTGTATACTCGTATAGTGTGTACATGTGTAAATCTGTATGTATGTGTAGGAAAAACGTTTGTTGCTTGCCATGTACGTTTTCTAATTGCCGAAATATTTCGTTAATTAAATGTTTATTAAATAAATAAGATGCACCTATGGGAACAAAGTATATCGCAGTTAGTGGCGCCTAACTGCAACGTTCTTACTTGTTTTATGTCATTTTATAATATTTGTGACAACACTTTCCAACAAATTTCTTTTTGTTATTGAATTAACTTACGGTAAGGATTTGAACCTCGATACTTGCATACGCTCAAGGAACGCTTGACATGATACAGAGGTACCACCATTTTACCTGCAATTATGTTATTACTTATCACATACGTTATGTTATCGTGGCAAGGCTTTGATACCCTGCAAATCACAGAAGTACCACCGTTTAGCCAACAATTGTTCATCGCAAGAATGAACAATTTATTTGTTATGGTTTTTATTGAATTATCACTTATTTAGTTATTTCTGCGCCATATTTTACTTTCAATACTGTGAAGATTGTGGGTCCCTGCTCGGGCGGCAGTTAAGCGCACACACACTTTGAGAGTAGCGATTATGTGCACTGAGTTATATTCTCGCGTAGACAAATACACTTGGGTTCAATGAAATAATATATTTAATATAATTTTGTATAATTTGGAACAATAGGTCTAAACTCTGTCTCGTCCGAAAATAAACTGAATAGAAACAGCTCCGTACGTTGTATTCTCCTCTCATGTCTGATAGTAAAATCCAGCCTACTACGTATCCTTAACTTATACATACATACAATATAGTACACAAAAATCTCTCTGAATCACATTAGTGTTTCGTGTTAGACATTTGTGCTTCAACATTGACTCATTCATATTTTATGTATATTTCTATATAGAAATTCGATATATTTGTAACGGAAAAACTATCGACATGAGCATCCGACACTATATAGACAAGTTTTTATTGTTGTCGTGGCGACTGCATAGGATCCAATGGAATCGGCCGGTGGAGCTACTTTGGTTGATATTTGCACCTTTCGCGCTATGCTGCATTGGCGTAACCATGCGAATGAGTTCCAACATGTCGGAGCGCTTCAACAGCTTCTACGAGCCAATAGATCTAGCCCAGAGCTGGAACGATTTAATGGAGACGCTAACGATTCGCCAACAGATCACCCTGCAGCATAATAGGACGAACAATGTCTTTACACCGCAATTGGTGTTGGGCTGGGCTCCCAACGAGTACAACCTATTTGAGAAGATCATGCAGCTCTCCTTGAACAAACTTAAATCGATCAAATTGCGTAGCTATCGTGAGTGTTCCGACCTGAAATCAGCTATACAGAACGATTATCTGTTTGCGGGCGTTTGCTTTGATCGCGGCCGGTTCGAAAAGCATTATGTATTCTTTAACGATTTCATAAGCCAAGACGAACTGATCCTACCTCGCATCAACTATTCAATTTTGTATCCCAGCGAGCTGCGTATGTTCAAAGACAGCTACATTGGCGATAACTGGAAGACAATTCATCACGACGATCCCAAGAAGTCTATATTGCGGCGCTTGAACGACAATAGCATAGATGGTCAATGCACTTATGTCCGCGAAGGCTTCATCAACATTCAAATGGCCGTTACCGAAACTTATCTACACATTATGAGCAGAATTGGGATTCCAAAGATAAAATTACGACGATTTCCTGTCAATGGACGAATCATCGATCCGCAAATGGCTCACATAAATCACTCTATACCCATTCTACTTGTTTTCGGCTTTCTGTTTCCGTCACAAATACTTGTCTGCGTAGGTCATATACCTTAATTTTATATACCTTAATTTTATGTATACCCATAATACTATTACTAATTTTTATGCATGTATCTCCGCAGCAAGTCGTTCAGGAGAAACAGCGCCAGATGCGCCTATTCCTCATCAATATGAACATTGGCAATATCGTACACTTTGTATGCTGGTACTGTAAAGGACTGGTCTATATGATAATCAGCTCAGTTCTTATAATGGCCGTTATCAAGGTACGTAGACCTCATACAACTCCAGAGGGTGTCTCTCTCCCTCACTCTCTCTCTTTCTCTAGTAATATATACTTGAACTTGGTATTTGATGATGAAGTTGTAAATTCACCTAGCAATGTGGTCATGTGTATGTGTATTATTTTTATACCCTGAACCCATTAAAAATGGGAATTCAGGGTACAATGGTTTTGTGAAAATGTATGTAAAACGCACAAGAGACGTCGCAGAAAAAATAAGTTGCTTGAGCCCTGTCCGTCTGTCCGTCCGTCCGTTCGTCCGTCCGTCCGTTCGTCCGTCCGTATTAACGTCGAGATATCGGAAACTACAAAAGCTAGAGAGCTGAAATTTCACATGAACTCGCACGTTAGTTACGCAGTACGAGTTAATTTTTTTTTTTTTTTTTTTTTTTAATAACCATTTCCAAATTATCGATAAAAAATAGAAAATTCGTTTTCATTGTTTAAGTTTTTTGGGCATAACTTCTAAACCGTTTTAGCTAGAGATTTAAAATATATTTATATTTAGATAGATATTATGGATACATAGATTATGTAATTTCCCCTTCGCCACCAACTTAAAAAAACGCATTTCAAATACTAGAGACTTGCAATTTGGCAAATATATACCTACATTCATACATACATACATACAAATAGGTGCTCTTAATAAGTTCCGAAAGATTCATGAAGATCGTCCATCTAGAAATGGGGTTGTAAGCGTCCAAAGTTCAGCCCAACCCACCCCTAAGCCGTTAGCACAGCACGCGCTCATATGTGCGTAAAGAAGAAGAGTATAACTTTATTTGTAGGGTTTAGGGTATCTCGTAATCGAGCCGTCTCGACTAGAGCCTTCTTACTTGTCATACCCTGAACCCATTGAAAATGGGAAAGCAGGGTATAATGGTTTTGTTAAAAGTATGTAACAGGCAGAAGGAGGCGTGGCAGACCCCATAAAGTATATATATTCTTGATCAGGGTGACGAGAAAAGTTGATATAGCCATGTTCGTCTGTCCGTCGTTCCGCATGTATGAACGCGTAGATTTCCGAAGATATAAGAGCTAGAGAGTTCATTCTTTTTGTGTTAGGTTCGTATATTGCACGCGCAGTATGAGTTTGTTTCAGAAATTCGGTAACTTGTATCGTTCCAGAGTTATCGATACACATTTATCGAGAATCACTTATAAAAATATATCTCGTTAATCTTTAAAGTTACAGTCCCCAAGTCTTTTACATATATATAGATACCCATTTAATACAATTTGGGTTTTTGTCAGATTTTGGATTCCGGTCCCCAATTCACTCCGCACCCCAAATGTGTAAAATATATATTTCAATTACTAGAGACAGTTTGGTCACGTGGCAGAGCAAGCGAGACAGCAAGACCTGCAATGTGTGTGTGTGTGTGTGTACTACGCAAATACATGCATATAAGCGTATATCAGCGTGTCTGTGCGTGCGTGTGTGTGCATGTATAGTTTGTTATGAGTGCAGAAACGAATCGAATAATTCTTGGAATATTATTGGTTCTTCTGAGGGTTAAGGGGATTTCGTAGTCGAGCAGTCTCGATTAGAGCTTTCTTATTTGTTATACCCTGAACCCATTAAATATGGGAAGGAGACATCGCTGCCTCACGAAGAATATATGTATGTGTATATATTCTTGATCAGTACAAAAAATTAGTCCGTATGAACGTCGAGATTTCGGAAACTACAAAAGCTAGAAAGCTGAAATTGTACATGAAAACTCGTATGCTAGTTACGCAGTACGAGTACATTTTTTACGTTTGTTATCGTAACTTCTACACCGTTTGAGCTAGATATTATGGATAGGAAGATTCTGTAATTTTCTGATTATGGATGTCACGTCCCCTACGCCCCCAATTTTTAAAAATCGCATTTCAAATACTAAAGATTTGGCAAATAGACACATTTGAATGCTACTTATATATTCTGAAAGTTTCCCCAAGCCACGGCAGCAACTACGCAGTTAGCAGAGTGCACGCTTATACGTTCGTAAAGAAGAAGAGTATTAGTTTTTTTTTTTTTTTTTTTTTTTTTTTTTTTTGCAGGGTTCGGATATCTCGAGCCGTCTAGACTAGACCCTTTTTACTTGCTTAATTATAATATTATTTGATGTCTTATTGGTTTAAGTATAGCATTGCTTTGAAAGTATAATTTATATAGGTGTTTTTTGGTGTCTCATTTCTATATATGACAGGCTTCATAGAAGTCGGGCACTCCAATCGAACGCAGTCCTCGCTATGCTGACATACGTTTATTTTCATTAAACATTTTTAAATTAGTTAATAATTAAAATTAGTTAAGAATTAAAATTAGTTAATATCTATGAACATCGATTCGCTCAGAATGTTGTTTGATTTCAACAATCTCAACCCACAATCTAATTGAAATTCATGTTTATATGTAAATCTATTAAAAAAAAAAAAGGTGCCTTGGAATACTACGGAGACCTTATTCAAGCAAACTCCATGGTATATTATTCTACTGGTGCTGGTCACGTATAACGTAGCTGCAACTAGTTTCTGTTTACTGATTGCCTCGTTCTTCAAGAACACCGCATTGGCGCTGAGGGTAGTGACCATACTCTGGCTAATCACATATTTGCCGTTCTTTGTGATATACAACAATCGCGAGAAGGTTGTTGCAATAATTACCTATTTATCTTGCGCTTTCCCCAACACTGTACTGGCACTGATTTGCCAGAGCTTACTGGAGCGTGAGATGTTTGTTGAGAAGCAATGGACGGATCAGGGCTACGCATTAAGTTATGTAGCCGATCAGATCAGGGTTTATCAGGGAATATATATATTTCTGATAACCACAGTTTTATACGCCGCCATCGGCATATACATGGATGTATGGCACACGGGCGAAACAGGCGGCAGGCGGCGCAAGCATGTAACTGCGCCCACGCATAGCGGCGACTTCACCTATCAGGACCGTGAGGATAGCTTCTTGCCGCAGGGACCACAGCCGGTTGGAGTCAAAGCTACCAAAATCTATGAGGTGGAGCCATCGCATCGACGTTTCAAGATAAAAATTAAGAAACTGTGCAAACGATATGCAAACAACACTCGTGGTACCTTAAACTCATTCACGTGGAATATCTACGAGAATGAGGTCACCGTGCTTATGGGTCACAACGGTTGCGGCAAGACGACGCTACTTAAAATACTCGCCGGCCTGGTGGAGCCGACACGTGGCGTTGTCATGATATCGGACTATAATATACAAACCGAACGGCATGATGCATCCTTGCAACTCGGCCTGGCACTGAACAATGATTTACTTTCCCCGGACCTAACTGTTAACGACCAAATTCGCTTCATTAGCATGATTAAAGGTATCTCGTGGAAAGAATCTACCGAGGAAATCGAGATATATACACAAATGCTACAGTTGACTCACGTCAAGCATACAAAGATAAAAAACTTGACCGCAAAAGACCGAAGCCTGCTCAACATTTGTTGTGCCTTTGCTGGTGGCAGCCCCATAATACTGATCGACGATATTCATTCCGATCTCGATCTAGTCACACAGAATCTCATCTGCAATCTTATAAACGAAGAGAAATTCAAGCGCACTATCCTCTTGGTGTCCAACTCAACAGCGCTGGCAAGCCACCTTGCTGATCGCCTGGCCATCATGTCCAATGGGGAGCTCAAATGCACCGGAAGCAAACCATTTTTGCGTAATATGTACGGACATGGCTTTCGTCTGGTAAGCAAATTTGGAAAATATATACTCTTTTTCTTAACTCTTTTCAGACTGCATTATATAAAATCTATAATGTTTCATCCTGACTGATTGCAACTACAGCGAGATTTAGTGCTAATAGCAGATACTTCGTCTATCCGAGGCCTATTTTCATATGATGATATCATGTAGCTTTTACGTCTCTCTTGTTTGATAACCCTTTAGTAATCGTATTCTGTAATAACCAAAACACCAAGATATCTTCATGATGACTCCTGCACTGCACTCCGGCTCAGCCTGATTTTACGATGGCTTAGGGTTTCTATACCCTAAACCGATCGAAAATGGAAATTCAGGGTATACGGTTTTGTATTCTTGATCAGCAGAAAAATAAACAAGTCTATAAAGCCCTGTCCGTCCGTCCGTTCGTACGAACGTCGAGATTTCGTAAGCACCAAAAGCTAGAGAGCTGAAATTTTACATGAATACTCGTATGTTAGTTACGTAGTACGAGTTTATTTTGTTTTTTTTTTTATAGTTTATCCCATTTTCCTTATCCATCAAATAAATATCGAGGATTCATTTACTTTTTTAAAATGTTTTTTGAGCATAACTTCTACACCGTTTTAGTTAGAGACTTCAAATTTATATATTTAAATAGATATTATGGATACGCAGATTATGAAGTTTTCACATTTTTGTGACACGCCCCCTTTGCCCCAATTTTTAAAAAATTTTCAATACTATAGATTTGGCAAATAAACACTTTTAGATGCTATTAATATATTTTGAAAATTTCATGAAGATCGTCAATGTAGAAATGGAGTTACAGCGTCCAAAGTTGAGCCCACCCACCCCAAGCCACGGTAGCAACTGCACTAACCTGCAGAGCGTACGCTAATACGTTCGTAAAGAAGAAGAATATAGCTTTTTGCAAGGTTCAGGGTATCTCGTAGTCGAACCTTCTTATTAATTATTATTATTTTTATCTCGACAAGAGCCTTCTTGTTATACCCTGAGACCATTGAAAATGGGAAATCAGGGTATAATGGTTTTGTTAAAAGTATGTAACAGGCAGAAGGAGACGTGGCAGACCCCATAAAGTATATATATTCTTGATCAGGGTGACGAGAAAAGTTGATATAGCCATGTTCGTCTGTCCGCCCGTCCGTCCGTCCGTCCGTCCGTCCGTCCGTATGTATGAACGCGTCGATTTCCGAAGATACAAAAGCTAGAGAGTTCATTCTTTTTGTATTAGGTCCGCATATTGCACGCGCAGTACGAGTTTGTTTCAAAAATTCGATAACGTGTATATTTGCAAAGTTATCGATAAATAAATGTATCGGGCATCAATACGTTTGTCCGTCTGGAAACAGAATTATTAATCATCAAAGTTTTTGCAGCAAAACCCATGTGGCGCAGCAGCAAAGCACCGAAACAGCAAGACGCTTGCAATGCTTACACATATACAGGCGCACAAGCATAGATCAGCGTGTGTGTGTGTGTGCTCGAGCTTTTGCATGTATAGTTTCTTACGCGTGGAGAATCGAAACGAAGCATTCTTGGAATATGATTCGTAAGAAGAAGGGCTCAGGGGTTTTTATAGTCGAGCAGTCTCGACTACAGCTTTCTTACTTGTTATATAATGGTTTTTTGGAATGCATGTAATTGGCAGAAGGAAGCCTGGCCAGTATATACATGTATTCTGGCAATATCAACACGCTGGGTCGATATAATCTGTCCGCTCGTCCATCCGTTCATCCGTTCGTCCGTCTGTCCGACCGTCCGTTTATCAGAGATTTCTTAAGCTTCAAAAACTAGAGAGCTGAAACTGTGAATGTATACTCGTATTTTACATTCACATTTGACGAATTCAAAATTGAACTGTTTATTTCCCTAAAATACTAGTTAAGCCGATGTCTAGGCTCACGTTACATTATTATTAGCCGCTGCGTTTTGTTACTGCAACTAAGGGATGACATACATACATATATATTACTTGGCATCAGATAACACGCAGATTATCTACTACTGCATAATTTATTTGCATCCAGAAATGGATTTAAAAGTCGCGGCGCCAACTACGCAATGAACATAGTTTTTTGCAGGGCTCCAGATCTACTAGTCGTGCAGTCCCGACTAGAACCCTCTTACTTGTTATATTTATACATTTCAGTTAATTATTTTCATTATGTGTTTTGATTTCGTAGACTTGTGTAAAAGGCAAAAATTTTGATTTGTCAGAGCTTCGAACTCTGTTAAGCAAATATCTACCGAATCTGACGGTGGAAAGCGATATTGGGAATAAAATAACATATGTGCTGGAAACCAAGTACGAAGATAGATATCCCAGCCTTTTTGATGATTTGGAGGACGAAATGTTAAATCTAGACATTATCAGCTTTCGCATACGTGACACGTCATTGGATGAGATCTTCTTCCGCTTTGGTTCTGAAGATGGGGATGTGAGCGGAGAGCCAGCAGTATTGATAGACGACTTGAAATTTGTCTTCGAAGAATCTGACAGCGTTGGACGTGCCAAAGGAGGCATACTTACCAGAATGCGTATGCAGGCCCTGTTTCAAATGCGCTTGATGTTAAATAAGCGTTACATACCCATCAAAATCATTAATTCCTTGTCTATACTTATTGCCGCCCTATTCACTTTCTCATCATTGATGTTCTTTGGTAAGAACTATCAACTGCTACCAATATTCTTCAATCTTACTCAGATACGCTATGTTAATGCTTTTGTGGAAATGATGTCAAATAATCTGGATACGCTGGAGATGCAGGAGTTCTTTGTTGAGCTACTCTTCTGGTATGATGGTCACGTTAAAATATTAAATACAGTGGATCCGGCAGATTTCTATTTGCTACTGCAAACCGATTTTAATCAGGTAGTAAACTATCGCTATATTTTCGGGGCTTCTTTTGACTCGGATCTAATAACCGTATGGTATAACAATATACCACTTCATGCCGCACCGTATGGCATCAATTTGGTTCACAATGTGGTTGCACGGTAAGTCCGTCAATTGTTGTCCATACCAATGACTAGATTTCCTTAAATACATATTGAGTTGTTGGTCAATAGGTATTCTTTTTATACCTATTAAGAATAAATAGAGAAGTGAGTGAAGTTGTATAAATAAAACAATATATACATTCGTAATCATTATCAGTTGAAGAACTACTGTAATAGTATACATCTACAAGTGACTTAAATTCTATATTCTGGTCTACACTCTAAAGGAATCTCTTAGTCTGTCACTTTTTATACCCTGAACCCATTGAATATGGGAATTCAGGGTATAATGGTTTTGTGAAAATGTATGTAACAGCCAGAAGGAGACGTCGCAGACCCCATAAAGTATATATATTCTTGATCATACAAAATAAGTTGATCCAGCCCTGTCCGTCTGTCAGTCTGTAGGAACGTCGAGATTTCGGAAACTACAAAAGCTAGAGAGCTGAAATTTTACATGAACATGCGTATGTTAGCTACGCAGTACGAGTTTATTTTGTTTTTTCGATAACTCATCCCATTTTCAATCGAAAATTCGTTTCCATTTTTTAGGTTTTTTGGGCATAACTTCTACACCGTTTTAGCTAGAGACTATAAATTAATATATTTAGATAGATATTATGGATACGCAGATTATGTAATTTACAGATTTTGGATCCACGCCCCCTTCGCCCCCAATTTAAAAAAAACGCATTTCAAATACTAGAAACTTGCAATTTGGCATATATATAGATTCAAATACTCTTAATCTACTTTAAAAATTTCATAAAGATAGTCCATCTAAAAATGGAGTTATAAGCGTCCAAAATTCAGCCCAACCCGCCTCCAAGCCACGACAGCAACTGCGCGGTTAGCAGAGCGCGCGCTCATAAGTGCGTAAAGAAGAAGAGTATCACTTTTTTGCAGGATTCAGGGGATCTCGTAGTCGAGCCGTCTCGACTAGAGCCTTCTTACTTGTTATACCTTGAACCCTTTGAAAATGGGAAATTAGGGTATATTATTAATATAGGCTCTGTTAAAAGTATGTAACACACAGAAGGAAAAGCGTGGCAGACCCCATAAAGTATCGATAAAACACTTTATCACACTATATAATTTTATAACTGATTCACGATAAAGTGCTTAATTGATAACTTTGGAAATATTAAAGTTATTGAAATTTTGAAACAAACCCGTACTGCGCGTGCAATATATGAGCCTAGCACAAAAACATTTAACTCTGTAGCTCTTATATCTTCGGAAATCGACGCGTTCAAACATATGGACATGGCTATATAAACTCAGCTCGTCACCCTGATCAAGAATATATATATTTTATGGGATCTGCCATTCCTCCTTCTGAATGTTACATACCTTTAACAAGACCATTATACCCTGATTTCCCGTTTTTAATGGGCTCAGCTATAATAAAAATTTTAAAAAATCATTTCAAATACATAATCTGCATGTTTGATTACGAAATTCCTCCTACAAGAAGATTTATTCATAAAATAAGTGATTGAGTAAGGCTTTCTTACTTGTTCTAGTTTAGGAGATAGACAGGAAAGTTATTCAAGATGTGTAAACCTTATTATTTATTTATGTATGTATCGTACACAATTGAATAACCATACTAGCGTGCTACAGTTGGAGCTACTATTATAGGCTCCCATTTAGATATGTACGTTTATAATATTGTTGCAATCGTATAAGAATAGTCGGAATAGCTTAGTAGTTGTAATAGAAATATGGTGTATATATATAGTAACAACAGTAGAATTGTTGTAGAATATATGCCAGGAATAAAATGTTTTCTCCACATTAGACGCTTCTTCAACGACGAGGCTTCAATCGATGTGACTCTGCAACCATTGCCATTCCAGGCCAGTGTGAACGCACTGCCACAGACACCGTTTACCTTGGGCACGATGTTGGCCGTGAATTTTTCATTCATATTTAGCAATCTTTGGATGGGCGTTGCCATTTGTAACATAATGGACCATAATTTCAAGAAGCAACAGTTTCTCACGGGTGTGAGTCTAACCGTTTATTGCTTTTGCATGATTGTATTCGATTTCATACGGGTCATATTATTGACCCTGATGATAGTAGTGGTAGTATCGTTCTACCTTGATCCGCGACACGATGCACATTTATATAGTTAGTATTGTGTGTTATATGACTAAGAGACCCATAACTATTTATTTGAGTATCCTTTTATAAACAGCCTGGATTTTCATCACACACGCCTTGAATGGTTTCTCAGTGATCACATTATCGTACCTGCTCGCCGTCATGCCAATTGACTCGAACAATGCCTATATTGCAGTATCAAGCTTAAATGCAGTGGGTGTCATCATGTTCGCTATAACTGTCAGCGACTCTCTTACCGATATGGCCGATTATTTCCAGATGCTTCCACAATATACGTTTGCTGAGGTCATTTTCAAATTAGTTCACCTGTACGAGTTTGATTGGCTTTGCAAGGATTCAAATATCCATTTCCTATCGACAGTGGTCGAAAAGTGCAATATATTACCAAACTGTTGCAGTTGAGTATCTTCGTCTCACTCTCTCGTTCTCTGACTTTCTCTCACTTTCTCTTACTTTCTCTCTCTTTGTCTCTCTCTAATAACCATTAATCTCTGCTCCACAGCCACGTACAGTTACTGGAGTGGTAACTTTGGTGTGGTCATCGATATTGTCATGATGGTGGGCGCGGTAGTTTTGCCGTTTGTTGTATTTTTTGTAAAAGAATACTATTCGCTAATGAGGTGCAAATGCCAGGCGGTACCCATGGAAAGTAAGCGGAAACCGAAGTTGAAAGACCCGCGCACAGATCGCCACGCTCCCATTAAAGTGGATGAATCGGTTCTTGCCGAAAGGAGTATTATAGAAAATATTACTGATAAGAAACGATCAAACTATGCTGCCATCTGTCAGGGCATAGGCAAAACATTTGGCAAAAAATTTGTTATAATACGTTTTGATCTAATTATACCCCAGTAAGTTGTATTCAAATTTCCTTAACAACTTTTGTCAACAATTCGCTTCGAATCGAATTGTATTTTCCAGTTCCGAATGCATTGGTCTAATGGGATATAATAATTGCGGCAAGTCGACAATTTCGAAAATGATTGTTGGTGACATCCAACCATCGTTTGGACGGATGTGGATTGGGGGCTATAGCACACAGAAGGAACGCTCCAAATGCTATCCACTGTTGGGCTATTGCTCACAGCATGGGACACTTCCAAGAGACTTTACACCATACGAACTGATGATCATTCAGTCGAAGATGCACGGACTGACCAAAAAGTTAGCCACTCCAATATGTGATGGATTGTCGCATTTGTTAGGCCTCCAGAGCTGTTATCGACAGTTGCTAAAACTCTGCACTACCGGACAGATAAGGCGCATTAGATTCGCTCTGGCCATATTGGGCGATCCGATGTTAGTTTGCGTAGATGGACCACCTGGCGGCATTGATCCCAACGGAAAGCGTACCCTGTTCAGCCTGACTTCCTATATGCAGAGTCGTGGCTGCAGTTTTCTCTATTCAAATCTCTCGGCTTTGGACTGTGAGCGAGTATGCCAGCGTGCTCCGATTCTATATGATGGAAGGTTGTGGACGATTGGCTCACAAAGAGAGCGCTACCGACGTGGTTATGAGCTGGAGGTGCGCTTTAAGCGCAAAGCTAATGCCGACATTAGCACGGCCAGAAGCACTTGGGATCGCATAAATAAATTTCCCGTTTCGCCGCACAATAAATTAATTCTCTTCGTTCAAATGAAATTTCCTGAGGCAATTTTACAGTAAGTGATGATGGTGGCAGTCCCTTAGCTAACTTAACTATCATTTCTCTTATCGTCCAGGCAGCAGCATGACAACGCTATGGTTTACTATATACCGAGAAATTCGATTAGTTTTGCAGAAATATTTCAGATCATTCGCAAGGACGCGTTCGAATTGAATATTGAGGATTTCTATATAACTCGCAACATTGTTGGAGGCATGCACTCGCACCTATTTGACAGCACAATCCTCAGAGACATGAAATAATAATAATAATTTTAGAGACTGGCGTTAGCTCCGCTTTTGTCCGTTCATGTAAATCAAACAAATTCTCTTTTCCAAATGCTATTAATCATTTAGATAAATGATAATTCGACTACAGGAACAAAATAACATTAAAAATTAACAAGGAAAAAAACTCTTCATAAATGTTAAGTTTTCAAAGGAAAAGCTAAATTCATTATAATAATATCTTTCCAATATAAGTACAATTTGTGGGTAAGATATAATAAGAATAAATTGCAATTTGCAATAAGTTGATTGAGCCCTGTCCGTCCGTCCGTCCTTCCGTATGAACGTCGAGATTTCGGAAACTAGCTAGAGAGCTGAAATTTCACATGAACACTCGTATGATAGTTACGCAGTACGAGTTTATTTTGTTATTTCGATAACTCATCCCATTTCCAAATTATCAAAAATCGAAAATTCGCTTACATTTTTAAGGTTTTTTTGGGCTTAACTTCTACACCGTTTTAGCCAAAGACTTCAAATTCCTTTATTTAGATAAATATCATAGATACGCAGATAATGTAATTTCAGATTTTGGATGCCACGCCCCCTTCGCCACCAATATGAAAAAAAAAAAAAAAAAAAACATTTAAAGTACTAGAGACTTGCAATTTGACATATAGATAGATTTAGATACTCTTAATCTACTTTTAAAAATTCATGAAGATCGTCCATCTAGAAATGGAGTTATAAGAATAAAAAATTCAGCCCGGCCCACCACCACATCGCGGCAGCAACTGCACAGTTAGCAGAGCGCGAGTTATATATGAATTTAAGGTAATCGATATAAGCATATTTTTAAGCGATTTGGCATCACTAAAAGACAAAGTCCATACCTAAATGTTGCATGGTTAGGATGATGAAAGAACCAGCAACATTGTGAAATTAAAATTACAAAGAAATACATATCTACTAAGCTGACGCCAGAATAGTCTAGCAACAAAGAAACAGCTATGTCGCCAGAATAGGCTAGCAACATCGTAATTTTTACTAGCATTAAGAAGAAAAATCGAAAAAAGAGGAGTTCACATCTGAGACTTGACTGAAGAAGTCCAAAAATGTTATTTTAAATAAATAAACTTAAATAAAGAACTTAAAACAAAATTGGCGCAGCCGGTAGGATCCTTTTTTAAAAAAGGATTCTGTGATAAATTCGAACTAAAAATAACTCGACAAATTTATAAATCGATCATTATAAAATAAAAAGTCAAACTACAAATAAGTTGACAACTTTTAAAAAAGTACATCTCAACGCTGGCAACCAGAAAACAAAAGAGAGCAGTATATTACGACAAAAGCAGGATGGCACAGGCTAACCCACAAATGTCATCTGAGCAATTATTGGAGCAGTTGATCACCAAGGAGCGGCAACTAGAGGAGCTACATCAAGCTTACGTCACGCTCCAGGGAAACACCAATGCGGCTCAGAAGGAACGGTTGTTTCAAAACATCAATTATTTGGCAACGTTCACGGGAACAGGTGATATATCGATTAACTCGTTCTTCAGCAGCGTGGAGTACCTTCTCCAAGGAGTGGAGGACACTGAACTAAGACGAGACGCCACTGGGACAATTTTCAACAAGAAAATCCAAGGACAGGCGAAGGATGTAGTAATCAATATACCGGAACCAGACAACTGGGAACTAATCAAGTCAACCCCAGAGCTGAGGTATCGACCGGACACGGAACCCCATCAAATTTACCGTAAAATTTATGAGTTAAAAGCAGACACAGTAAGCGAACTTGTAGCAGAACTACAAAATATTAAGTATAAAACAGACGAATTAAAAGTTTACCATCAAAACGATAATTTTATAGATTTAAGTAACGTAGAAAGTTTACTAGTAAATGCAGCTAAAGAAATGACTCAAGGCACTTTACTTGATAAAATATACGAAGAAAGAAATTTAAATGAGATTCTAAAAAAAATGATGTTACGTAGATACGAAAATAGTTGTATTAGATTTCAATATAAGAAAAGTAAACCCAATAGGTATAACGCTGAGGCTGAGTCTAGCAAGAAAAATCATAACTACAAAAACGAAAATATCCAACAACAAAATTATAACAATAACAAGCAATCTTATTATCAACCACAAAGTAGTCACAACAAAAATCAACAAAATTACCAACAAAACAATCAGCAACAATGGTACAGAAACAACTCAGGTCAGTACAGACAAGATTATACTCAACACAATTCAGGACAGAGTCACCCTAACCATAATCATCAGCAAACAAATTCACAACAGTCAGAACAGTATACGTCAGGGAATTCAGAACCCAAGGAAATAGAAATCTAGAAACAAAGCAAGATACAAACAGTGTGAAGACTCACAATTTTTTGCAGATAGTAGTTTGTAGTATAAGATAGTCATTAAGTTTTATATTATTAGTCTATAATTTAATAATAGTACGATAAGCATACAATCTCATACATATGTACATACTTATAAGACAGGGTAGCGAGAGATCGGCGAACGGCGACTAACCATAACGCAGCAACAGACGGACAAAAAGACAAACGCAACTGTTGAAGAATGATCTCGAACAAAACTCATCATCATTATCATCTTTGTAGAAATAAGCATTTAATGTAACTGTAAAATCAGTCGTTGGCTGTTCAAGCATTTTCAATAGAAAAGAAAACGAATGTTCTGGATTGTGTACATACATAACATACATAACATACATATATACATACATACATACAGAAAAGCAAGCGTAAAAGCATACGAAAGGAGACATCCAGAACATTCTATATGTAAGAGAAGTAGCGTAGGAAGAAGATGTCTAGAACATTCAATATGTAAGAGAAGGAAGTATAAAAGCATGCTGAATATCGAATTATTGTATCATTGTATCATTTGTGTTGTGCAAGATCAGTTATGAAAGTGTCGGCTCAGTTAAGTTGAAGAAGTCGCGTTGTGTACTTGCTACTTATAATTTAGTTTTGATTTTATTGAATAAACTTATGTGCACCTACATTTATAAAACTGCGTTTTGATTTATTTCAAAAAGGAAAAACCTCAACAGCAACGACCAAACGAACAAGACAAAAGACAAGACAGATAATTCTAACGGCGATCGCGGTACAGGCTGCATTATTCGCCAAATCATGCACCTAGCAACAGCATCGACGACCACACAGACCTAACGGACAAGCCAGAGAGTGCAACATTAAGAGAACATAGCAGCGCTCAAAGCTAAGCGGCGGCCACGATATCAAGAGAGCGCAACATTAAGAGAGCATAACCGCGCTCAAAGCTAAGCGGCGGCCACGATAACACGAGCAGCGCAGCATTAGGAGAGCATAGCCGCCCGAACAAGAACACATAGCACGTGCCGAGCCGAAAGTTCTCACGCTACATAGCG
Organism: Drosophila koepferae; assembly: GCA_030914345.1. Taxonomy (NCBI): domain Eukaryota; kingdom Metazoa; phylum Arthropoda; class Insecta; order Diptera; family Drosophilidae; genus Drosophila; species Drosophila koepferae. The sequence continues at coordinate 101,779 of JAUESR010000053.1, forward strand.
TAGGCACGCGCTGACGCTCGGCCAGGCAAAAATGAGAGCTCATGCGCAGCTAATGCACGCAGCTTAGCGTACAGCCACGCGCAGAACGAAGGTGTGAGAGAGCGGCGTCAGCGCGCAGCCGCCCACGCAGTGAGGGCAGATGCGCCAGCGTAGCAGACAGAAACGCAGCATGCAGATCACTCTGGCTACGGCATCGGCGGGCATCAGACCTTCCTAGAATAACTTCGGAAGGAATCACAAACAGAACAGACTGGTGAATATCGACGGACAGTAGACACGACGAGGTAGCATAGCGAGGGGCGCGAGTTAGGCATAGAAATACAAGTGAAGTAGAGAATTAAATAACTGAAATATAAAGAAATACACAAGTGAAATAATAAAGAATTTTATAAGTGAAATCAAGAAGAGTTTTGCTGTGAAATAAAGAAAGGTTAGACTGTGGACTCCCACGCCACGATTCGCCGGTAATACGCAGTGATACCCTGTATTCGACATCGAGCGGTATACGCAGTTGTCGGAGCAGGGCAGCGCTCTGTATTTTATACGCAGTGATACCCTGTATTCGACATCGCGCGGTATACGCAGTTGTCGGATCAGGGCAGAGCTCTGTATTATCTGGATCACGAATCCGCCAACGCCACGACTCGCCGGTAATACGCAGTGATACCCTGTATTCGACATCGAGCGGTATACGCAGTTGTCGGAGCAGGGCAGCGCTCTGTAATTTATACGCAGTGATACCCTGTATTCGACATCGCGCGGTATATGCAGTTGTCGAATCAGGGCAGAGCTCTGTATTATCCGGATCACGACTTCGCCCACGCCACGACCCGCCGGCAATACGCGGTGATACCCTGTATGTACCCATATCGCGATTTCATCCATACCACGGCCCGCCGATAACTCACGGTGACGTTCGAGATTCCACATCGCGCGGTATACGCAGTTGTGGAGTCTGGGCAGAGCCCAGTAGCTATCCAGGTCACGGTATCGACATTACCCGGCCAACTCCGGCCACCTATATTTATTTGATTGGAGCTTCACCCGAACTCATACCCCGTCGGTAAGACGCAGTGTTACCCTAGATTCTACGCCAAGCGGTATACGCAGGTGTTGGATCTGGGCAGTGCCTCGTATTTACCCGGGTCGAGCCACCTCCGGCCGTGCATACCCTACCCTATTTTCGTACGGGAAGTTCTGTGCCTAGAAACGCCTCTCATTCCGTATTCCCGAATTTTACAAATTATCTTGTGGAAGGACCTGGCAAGACCGAGATTTATACCCCGGCCAATAGAGATTCTTTACAAGTGGCGCCCGAGCAGGGACTCGGGATTTAGGAGAGTAGATTCTTTTCTTGGATTAAAGACCCGTTAGAGAAAGAGTCAAGTCAGGCAGTAGCAGAAACCGTAGCGCACCAGAGTGGTAGGGAAAGAAGCTGGAGAGAGCATGTGGCCTCAGAATTCTCAGCAATCGTGCGAATCACGAGACATTTTTATCGTTTTTATATATCGTTTTGGGATATTTCATCGTTTTGTATACCGGCGTGGAGCATTTCATCGTTCTGGGATATTTCATCGTTTTACATATCGGCGTGGAGCATTTCATCGTTCTGGGATATTTCATCGTTTTACATATCGGCGTGGGGTATTTCATCGTTTTTTGTGTACCGACGTGGGGCATTTCATCGTTCTTTACATATCGGCGTGAGATCTTTCATCGTTTTGTATACCGGCGTAGGACACTGCATCATTTCTTACATAGCGTCTTAGGGTTTCAAGGTGGCAACGGAGGATATTTTAACGTAGCATCATAGCGTCGTTGGATTTCAAACGGAGGGTAGTTCAACGCATCATATCGTCGGGGAATTTCGAAGCAACAACAGGGGATATCTTAACGCGTAATCATAGCATCGTGGGACATTGCAACGTACCGGTGAGGAGTATTTTAATGTCGTGGGACACTTCAACGCAACAGCGCGGGACATCATTACGTACAGTCACATCGTTGTGGGAAATTTTAACGTATCGGCAAGTCATCACATCAAGGCATAATGACGGGAAATACGACCTGATTCAGGCAATTCTCAGCGAATTGGGGTTGGAACCATACGGCGTGGTGGATGAACTGCGGCGCCGACTAACGGCATATATCAATAGAGACGACCACAGCGAGGAGGTACAGCGGCGCTTGGACCAGTGGGCCGAAGCATATAGTAATCGGTCATCCCCGGACTCGCGACCACCCAGTCCCAATCCGACCAAGGATGAGAGACGGGGGGATACGGAGCCAGCACGACCTAGTGGATCCACCCAGTTGCTGATTCCCCCACCAGAAAGCGCGCGGTGGAGACCGATAGGGCCTCCTATAGCTGCACCAGCGGAAGGATATGCAGGATCAAGTCGGGCAGAAGGACCTTTAGTTCGACAGGCCGTTCAGCTCAGGAAATGGGGCGTGTTCTTCAACGGTAAAACCGACCCCCTGAGGTTTATCGAACAATTGGAGGAACGAGCCGTGGCATATCAGGTGGACGTCAGTCACTTGCCGAGGGCAATGCCCGAATTATTGATTGAGAGGGCCGAGAACTAGCTCAGGGGAAGCGGACTGCAAGGCGCGACATGGGAGGCCTTTAAACACGACTTTTTGCAGTTTTTCCTTCCGCCTCGCTACTTTAAGCGCTTGGGAGACGAGATCCGCGCACGGATGCAACGCGTCGGCGAACCATTTCAGGATAACCTTATCGCGTTGCGGGTAATGATGCAAAGGGCAGGGCTGCCGAAAGGAGAGCAGTTGGACACGTCTGGAGGACATGTGAACCCATTCAGAAGCACTCCAAGCTCCACCCAACCGTTGGCTGGAAATCAAGCAATAAACCGGTCGGTAACCAACGGGGACGAGACACTGGTGGATGTACGAAGAGCATGCCGGCGATGTGGAGAGTTAGGACATTTCCAACAGGATTGTCACCAGGTTCAGGTATTATTTTGCTGGGACTGCGGCCGAAAAGGGATTAGAACGCGAGACTGTTGTCGGTACCCACAGTCGGGAAACGACACACGCCTCCGCCCACCCAGGGATACGGCAGAAGCGAACCCAACAACATCCCCAAAGCGACAAGCCTGATGTCTATACAGGCAGGACGAGTTGTTGCGTCGGTGATGGTCGCCAGACGGCCACTGGCCGATACTATCGACACAGGCGCAACAAGGAGCTTCATCGGACGGAACACCGTCGAGAAGCTGAAGTTGACGGACACCTCGAGTGGCACCCGGACGCGGGTCGCATTGGCCGATGGAACCTCGCGAGACATTGACCGGACCGTCGCAGTTGAGATCCAGATGGAAGCACGGACCGTTACCATTCCCCTCCTAGTCTTACCCACAATGGTGGACGAGTTGATCTTGGGGATGGATTTTTTAGGGGCTATCCAGACCACCGTCCACTGGGAGTCATACTTCCCCCCAATCCAGCGGAAGAGAGATCTGAGGTCACCCCAGCACCTGCGGCGCAGAATCGGGCGGAGACTCTAAGACCCACAGTCGCACGTTCAGGGCCAATAACTTCGCAGAAGAGACGAACGGTCACGTTCGCAAACGACGACCCAGCGACGGAGACACCGGAGGCGAAGAAGCAAGGACGGAGCAAGGATCAGCCCCAACCAGAAGCGTTAAATATTAGCGAGAGGAGCAACCCTGATACAGGCTCAGAAGAGGTGGACCAGGCCACGGACAATCCAAAGGTCGTAGAGTTTCTTACAAGGGAACTCTACAAGTTCTATGATCTTAAGGGTACAACAACGATCACCGAGCATAAAATCACGATGAAGGACGACAGACCCATAAAGCAGAGGTACTACCCAAAGAACCCGGCTATGCAGCGGATTATTAACGACCAGGTGGACGAACTTTTAGCTCAAGGCTGTATCGAGCCTTCCAGAAGTCCACACAGTGCACCACTAGTGCTGGTGCGGAAAAAGAACAACCAGTGGATAATGTGCGTGGATTATCGCCAACTAAACGAACGTGCCATCCCGGACGCGTATCCTCTTCCGAGAATGACGCACATATTGGAAAGGTTGTGGCGCGCGAAGTACATATCGACTTTGGATCTAAAGAACGGTTACTGGCAGATCCCGATGGCCAAGGAGAGTCGCGAATGTACGGCGTTCACTGTACCCGGGCGAGGTCTGTTCCAGTGGAAGGTGATGCCATTCGGCTTACACTCTGCCCCGGCCACGTTCCAACGCGCGCTGGATAGTATCATCGGGCCGGAAATGGAACCTCACGCGTTCGCCTACCTGGATGACATTGTGGTGATAGCTGAGACCCTCGAGGAGCATATGCGAATCTTGAAAGAGGTGTTTCGCCGCCTACGAAAGGCCAACCTCAGGCTGAACCCTGACAAATGCGCGTTCTTCCAAAGAAAGATCACTTACTTGGGGCACATGATTAGTGATCACACCGATCCAGACAAGATAGTTGCGGTGCAGAATCTGAAACCACCCACGACCGTGAAGGAGCTGCGACAGTGCATCGGGCTAGCGTCATGGTACCGGCGGTTCGTTCCGAACTTCGCCGATATCGTGCAGCCGATGACTGCAGTCCTGAAGAAAGGCCAGAAATGGGAATGGACGGCCCCACAACAGAGAGCGTTCGAGGAGTTAAAACGCCGATTGACGGAAGCACCGGTATTGGCATGCCCGGATTTTACAAAGCGATTCACGTTACAGACGGATGCAAGTGACCATGGTCTGGGGGCGGTACTCACCCAGGAGGAGGAGGGCAAGGAACGTGTGGTGGCGTATGCCAGTCGACGACTGACTAAGCCGGAGAGTAACTACACGACCACCGAAAAGGAATGCTTGGCAATAGTGTGGGCGGTGCATAAGTTGCGGTGTTACCTAGAAGGGTACGAGTTCACCGTGGTGACGGACCACCTGGCGCTCAAATGGTTAAACTATAGCCAGGTGGGCCTTGGAACTCCAGCAGTATCGCTTCGATGTGCAGTATCGCCGAGGGAAACAGAATGTGGTGGCAGACGCTCTGTCCCGGCAGCCTGAAGCAGTGCTCAGCTCCGCCAAGGAGGAAGCTCCCAACTGCCATTGGTGGACTCGGACGATGGAACAGGTCAGGAGCAAACCGGATCAACACCCAGAATACCTGATCGCCAACGGCCAACTGTACCGGCAGGTGGATGGGCGACCTCCGGACGAGGAATATACACCCTGGAAGCTGTGCGTCCCGAGGGGAGCCAGGGCTAGGGTCCTGCACGAGTGCCATGACCAGCCGACAGCGGGCCACCTTGGGATTCGGAAGACCGCAACACGGATAGCACAGCGATACTACTGGCCGGGATATATTCGAGATGTGGTCAAGCACGTGCGTCATTGCTCCACCTGCCAAACTTATAAAGTGAGTTAAAGACGGCGGGCAAGATGTTAACCCGTCAGGTGGAGGAACCGTTCCATACCATCTGCGCCGACCACTGCCACGGTAAAAATCGGGACATACGATGCTGCTGGTGATACTCGACCACTTCAGCAAATGGGTCGAACTGGTCCCACTGCGAAGAGCGACTTCCGCCACATTGGAGCAAGCATTGCGGGAAAGGATCCTCAGTCGTTTCGGGGCTCCGAGAGTCCTAGTATGCGATAACGGGACCCAGTTTACCAGCCGGGCGTTTAAGGATTTCACCCAGCAGGCTGGAATCCAAATCCAACATACGGCGCCTTACAGTCCAAACCAAAACCCAACAGAACGAGCCAACAGGACTGTAAAAACAATGATTGCCCAATATCTAGGCACCCGGCAAGATGTCTGGGACGCCTTATTACCGGAGTTCAGCCTGGCCATCAACACGAGCGTATCGGACACAACCGGTACAGGGCCGAGAACCCAGATTGCCGGGGGCACTCTACGAGGAAGTCACGCCGGGGACGGGCAAACAGGCATCAACCGCGGAGGAGAGGGCAAGGCATCTGAAGGACTTGTTCAGGATAGCCCAGGACAACGCCAGGAATGCGACGGCGGAGCAAAGCCGCCATTACAATTTGCGGAGACGGGAGTGGCGACCCGCCTTGAGCACCCTGGTCTTAGTGCGCACCCATTTCCTCAGTAAGGCCGCTGATGGATTCGCCGCCAAGCTGGGCCCGCGGTACAGTTTTTTGCAGATAGTAGTTTGTAGTATAAGATAGTCATTAATTTTTGTATTATTAGTTTATAAGTTAATAATAGTACGATAAGCATACAATCTCATACATATGTACATACTTATAAGACAGGGTAGCGAGAGATCGGGGAACGGCGACAGACCATAACGCAGCAACAGACGGACAAACAGACAAACGCAACGACCAAACGAACAAGACAAAAGACAAGACAGATAATTCTAACGGCGATCGCGGTACAGGCTGCATTATTCGCCAAATCATGCACATAGCAACAGCATCGACGACCACACAGACCTAACGGACAACGGCGATAGCCAGAGAGTGCAACGTTAAGAGAACATAGCAGCGCTCAAAGCTAAGCGGCGGCCACGATATCAAGAGAGCGCAACATTAAGAGAGCATAACCGCGCTCACGCTACATAGCGTAGGCACGCGCTGACGCTCGGCCAGGCAAAAATGAGAGCTCATGCGCAGCTAATGCACGCAGCTTAGTGTACAGCCACGCGCAGAACGAAGGTGTGAGAGAGCGGCGTTAGCGCGCAGTCGCACACGCAGTGAGGGCAGATGCGCCAGCGTAGCAGACAGAAACGCAGCATGCAGATCACTCTGGCTACGGCATCGGCGGGCATCAGACCTTCCTAGAATAACTTCGGAAGGAATCACAAACAGAACAGACTGGTGAATATCGACGGACAGTAGACACGACGAGGTAGCATAGCGAGGGGCGCGAGTTAGGCATAGAAATACAAGTGAAGTAGAGAATTAAATAAGTGAAATAATAAAGAAATACACAAGTGAAATAATAAAGAATTTTATAAGTGAAATCAAGAAGAGTTTTGCTGTGAAATAAAGAACGGTTAGACTGTGGACTCCCACGCCACGATTCGCCGGTAATACGCAGTGATACCCTGTATTCGACATCGAGCGGTATACGCAGTTGTCGGATCAGGGCAGAGCTCTGTATTATCCGGATCACGAATCCGCCAACGCCACGACTCGCCGGTAATACGCAGTGATACCCTGTATTCGACATCGAGCGGTATACGCAGTTGTCGGAGCAGGGCAGCGCTCTGTAATTTATACGCAGTGATACCCTGTATTCGACATCGCGCGGTATACACAGTTGTCGGATCAGGGCAGAGCTCTGTATTATCCGGATCACGAATCCACCAACGCCACGACTCGCCGGTAATACGCAGTGATACCCTGTATTCGACATCGCGCGGTATACGCAGTTGTCGGATCAGGGCAGAGCTCTGTATTATCCGGATCACGACTTCGCCCACGCCACGACCCGCCGGTAATACGCAGTGATACCCTGTATTCGACATCGAGCAGTATATGCAGTTGTCGGAGCAGGGCAGCGCTCTGTATAACTCACGGTGACGTCCGAGAATCCACATCGCGCGGTATACGCAGTTGTGGAGTCTGGAGCCCAGAGCCCAGTAGCTATCCAGGTCACGGTATCGACATAACCCGGCCAACTCCGGCCATCTATATTTATTTGATTGGAGCTTCACCCGAGCTCATACCCCGTCGGTAAGACGCAGTGTTACCCTAGATTCTAGGCCAAGCGGTATACGCAGGTGTTGGATCTGGGCAATGCCTCGTATTTACCCGGGTCGAGCCACCTCCGGCCGTGCATACCCTACCCTATTTTCGTACGGGAAGTTCTGTGCCTAGAAACGCCTCTCATTCCGTATTCCCGAATTTTACAAATTATCTTGTGGAAGGACCTGGCAAGACCGAGATTTATACCCCGGCCAATAGAGATTCTTTACAACAGATACCAAGAAACAAGAAATGACTACGACCATTCAGAGGTTAATAATACAGTTTTTTTTATGAAGCAGCCTCGGAATGCCTACCATTGTTAAAACTAAACATCGATAAACATAGATATATAGCATTAATAGATACAGGAGCAAGTTTAAGTCTAGCTAACAACCAAATTAATGGACACACAAAGATTAAGCTGAATAAACCCATATCATATAGCACAATTAATAGTAAGGACATAATAGAGTATGAAATTCATACAACAGCATCTAGAGAATTTAATTTACCAAACAACGCTAGAGTCCGCTGGAAGTTAGCCCCACTAAAGGGAAGAAAGTATTTTATTATAGGTATAGACCTTCTACAATTTTTAAGTGCAGTTATTAATATTGAAAGAAACAGTTTAACATTAACTCACAAAGAAACCCGTATAATAAATAAGCCATATCAATATGAAGAAATCTGTGCATTAGAGAGTACTATAGATAAATATGATAGCTTGGCATTAGATCATTTAAATACACAAGAAGTAATTGAAATTAAGAAAATTATAAAACGATATAGTAAACTTTTTTTCAAAGAAGGAGATAAACTAACTAGTACAACCGAAATAGAACATGAAATACGGACAACTACAGATGAACAACTTAATTCAAAGTTATATAGATACCCACCACAGCATGAGGAAGAAGTCAGAAAACAGATAAAAGAAATGGAAGAACAGGGAATTATTAGAAAAAGCAATTCAAGATATTCGAGCCCTGTTCAAGCATGAGCATGCTACTTATATACAAACATATTAAAAATAGGCAATAGTCGATAGCCTGCGCGCTATCTGACGCCAAACAATAAACATGTCATCCCTTTACTGGAGCAACCAACGCAGCAAGTAATAAAAATGTAACGCGAGACGTGAGAACGGCTTAGCGATCGAAAAGGGACACTTGACAAACATATGTGCACTTGTGTGCATGGAATTAATTGTAGCCTTCCAGTGCCTGGAAGTATTTTTAAGGTATATAAGCACTAGGATTTTAAGAAATAAACAGTTCAATTTTTGAATTCGGTAAATGTGGAGTGTTTCATTTCGATTCTCTAACAAGCCCACTTTTAGTAATACCAAAAAAGTTAGACAATTCAAAGCAACAAAAATTTCGCATTGTAATAGATTATAGAAAACTTAATGAAATAACCATCGACGATAAATTTCCGATTCCCAATATAAATTCAATATAAATAAACTCGGAAGAGCCCAGTACTTCACAACAATAGATCTAGCAAAAGGCTACCATCAAATTTTAGTAAAAGAGGAAGACAGAAAGTAAACTGCCTTTGTTACGCCGCATGGCTTATATGAATTTATTAGAATGCCATTTGGGTTGAAAAATGCACCCGCCACTTTTCAAAGACCAATGAATGAAATCTTAAGAGATTTTATTAACAAAAAATGTGTCGTGTATTTGGACGATATACTTATTTTTAGCACATCGTTGCAAGAGCATGTTGAAGCCATCAGCGAAATATTTAAAGTATTAGAGGATAAGAATTTGAAGATTCAAATCGATAAGTGTAACTTCATGAAGAAGGAGGCAGAATTTTTAGGTCATATCTTAACCAAAGAAGGTATTAAACCAAATCCAAAGAAAATAGCCATAATAGAAAAGTTACCTTTACCAAAAACAGAAAAGGAGATAAAAAGTTTTTTAGGCCTAACAGGTTTCTACAGAAAATTTATTAAAGATTACGCAAAAGTAGCACAACCCATAACAAAATATTTAAAGAAGAATACTAAAATAAATACAAAAGATCCAACTTTCATCGAAGCATTTGAAAAGTTAAAGCAGCTTATTTGTTCACACCCTATATTAAGATTTCCTAACCTTGAAAAATCATTCACGCTTACAACTGACGCTTCAAATTATGCCATAGAATCGGTTCTTTCTCAAGAAGGGCATCCAATTTGTTTTGCGTCAAGAACATTGAACAATCATGAGAAAAATTATTCAGCAGTTGAGCTACATATTTAATCTACAGTTTAATCTTGGTAGTATCTACTAGAAAATGAAAATTATTATTTTTATTTTTATTGTAATTGATTGACTGTATGACTGACTATATGAAAAATGGAGTTTGCTAACTGGAGGAGCAACAATAATTGATATATTGGCAATAGTCGACAGTTTGTGTATTCCTTTAGACACTGATTCGGTCCGCTTGCATACAGAAAACACTGTATCCGCACATTTTCAGTGCGAAGTTCTGATTTTTTCCATTCATATTTTCATACCTCATTGAGTGTCGTGCGAAATGGCCCGTAACGCAGTTTTTTTTTTTTATTATTATTTTTTTTTATTATTGTATTATTCTTGTTGCTGTTTGGCACTCGAAATTTATGCATTCATTTGTAGCAGCGAACACGGCTCGTTGATTTATTGTATTGTGCTCTCACATTGTAATATTTCTGGCCAAGTGTCGCTCTCCAGATTGCCCGGAGTGTGTGCGTGCGGTGAATTGTATTCATGGGCCTGTCAAGTGGGCACTTTGGCTTAATGCTCGGTCGCTGCTTTAAATGTTATTCCACTTTTATATATCACAGCCAGCGGGCAGCACCCTCACCCCCGAACCCCACTTGGCCTTGAGTTATATTTACTTTGTACATACAACCCGCGGCTCGAGTAGATCGATTAGCAATCGTTGTTGGCATCGAGTGCACTTTGGGATTTGGGCAACATGCAGCTGGCATTGCCACATAACTACGAAATATGAGCGCATATTTAATCAGCGAAAATCCGACACCAAATGAAATTGGATGGCGACAGCTTTTCCCCTGATACCGAAGAGCAGTGCGAAAGGCACGCAGAGCACAGCCGAATAGCTAAATAAAAAAGGGGTAAGGGGGAAGGGGAAAAGGTAGGGCCGCACACACTCAGACATACGCACACTTGGCTAAGCGTGAGCTCACACTGCGCGTTGACATTAATATGCAAAAGGGGCTGTGCCGTGACGCCAAAGAAAATTCAAATTGTTAACAGATCACCAAGCGATAAAATTCTTATATTCAAAACATAAAGGGAAAGATATTTCGCCAAGGCATCAAAGATGGTTACTAAAACTAGGAGAATATCAGTTTGACATAGATTACTTAAGAGGAAGAGAAAACAGAGTAGCCGATTTCTTAAGCAGAATAAAAGGTAATGACTTTGACCCACAGCAAGATAACAATGACAATATATCAGACATAAACATAATAACAAATATTGAAGACACAGAAGATAACTATTCGTTAGCAGCAACTATACATTCAGCAGAAGAAAATTTACAGGATCATTTTCTAATAAGGGAAGAAATAGTAAATAAATATAAAACACAAATAATAATAACAAATTCCAAAACAGAAGAGTGTAAAACGATTCATGGAAAAAGAATAATTTTCATTGCAAAACACGACTTCCCAACAATGGAAGAAATTTTTACGAAATACTTAAACAAAGGAAAAGTAGGCAAATATTCAGATCTACCGCATCAGGAATATAATATAGTGCAAGAAAAATTAGTTCAATTATACTCTAACAACAAACAAATAGAATTCACTAAATGCACAAATAGAGCTGAAGATATAGAAACTGAAACGGAAGCTGTAAAACAAATATCTATTTACCATGTACAAGAGAGTATGCATTCAGGTATTCAAGAGACGTACAACAAAATAAAAAATAAAATATTTTACCCTAAGTTATTAGAATTAATACAGAGAGTGATCAACCAATGCGACTTTTGCAAAGAAGTCAAATATGACAGAAACCCAGTTAAAAACAAATTTGTTAAGACAGAAACTCCCTCGGATAAAAACCAAATAATACATATAGACACATACGTAATAAAAAACACATATTTTTTTAACTATTATAGATAAATTTTCGAAATTTGCAGCCGTTTACCCACTAAACGATAGGAACCATATAAACATTGTAGAGCAGATCGAAAACCATTTTACTAAAATAGGCAAACAAAATAAGATTGTAGCTGACAATGAATTTAATTCAATAAGAATTAAAGAACTATTAAGCCGAGAAAATATTGAATTACATTTAACAAAATAGAACAGCCATACAGGCAATGCAGATGTAGAAAGACTGCATAACTCATTGGCAGAAAAATTTAGGATAATATATAATACAGAAACAGAAAACATATCAGTAAAACAGAAGACAAGAATGATAAATCATCAAATACCTAACTGAAAAAAAAAAAAGAAAAAAAACCTATAACAATTAATCTATGAATGTAAACAATTATAAGTAATACCTACCTTATATATTACCGCTAATAAGAAAGTTAATAACAATACAGAATTCAGGAGAATTCTTATTTAAATGAGGGAGAATGAGAAATGAGGTAATCGATATAAGCATATTTTTAAGCGATTTGGCATCACTAAAAGACAAAGTCCATACCTAAATGTTGCATGGTTAGGATGATGAAAGAACCAGCAACATTGTGAAATTAAAATTACAAAGAAATACATATCTACTAAGCTGACGCCAGAATAGTCTAGCAACAAAGAAACAGCTATGTCGCCAGAATAGGCTAGCAACATCGTAATTTTTACTAGCATTAAGAAGAAAAATCGAAAAAAGAGGAGTTCACATCTGAGACTTGACTGAAGAAGTCCAACAATGTTATTTTAAATAAATAAACTTAAATAAAGAACTTAAAACAAAATTCGCGCGCTTATACGTTCGTAAAGAAGAAGCGTATCTCTTTTTTGCAGGGTTCAGGGTTGTTTTTTTGTTTTTTTAAATCTAAATTTTTCGTCAATATGATTTTGTTTATCTTAAATTTTGTTTTTAAATACATAATATTGAATTGATTGTGTATTTTATTTATTTTTAATAAGTTAAAAGTTTTAAAACGACGTAAAATATAAAACCCCCTTGAATTCGTATTTTGATTATTTAAGCCCCGTTAAATGGAAACACCGGTAAATCGAACACCTGTGTTATTCGTAAAAAATTCTGTTCCCTTGGCATTACGATTTATCAGGACTCGACTGTATAACATATTCTCAAAGCTTTCTCGACAGGTTGTTTGTGTACTATCAAATTGTACATAATTATACCCTGATCCCATTGAAAATGGGAAATGGGAAAATATAACAGGCAGATGGAGGCGTGGTAGACCCCATAAAGTATATATATTCTTGATCAGGACGAGCCGATATAGCTCCGTCCGTCTGTCCGTCCGTCCGTCCGTCCGTCCGTCCGTCTGTATGTATGAACGCTTCGATCTCAGAAACTATAAGAACACTAGAGACTTATTGTTTTTGTTAGGTCCATCTATTGCGTATTATTTCCGATCTAAACATTTATCGAGAATCAGTTATAAAATTATGTCTCGTTCATCTTTAGAGTTAGAGTCTTCAAGTCTTCTGCATATATGTATATAGATACTAATTCAATAAAATCTCGATTTTTGTTAGACTTTGTATACCGGTCCCAAATTCGCCCCCATCCCCCAAAACGTAATTCAAATGGTGGAGGTTTGGAATTTGGCAAAATTAATATATTTTGAAAGTTTCATGAAGATCGTCCATCTAGAAATAGAGTTATAAGCCAAATTATAGGCGGACCCATCTCCAATCCGTCTGTCCATATGAACGCATAGAGACTTGAAATTTGGAACATATACTCATATATGCTCCCGAATTATGAAGTGAAAAAATTTTCCGAACCGCCCACTAAGTGCGTGGCAAATCGGAAAATTCTTGCGCCCGTATGCCAGTAATCATACTACTTGATGAGCTAGAGACTAGAAGGTTGAAGTACTCGGGTTGGCAACCCAAGATCAATACTCTATGGTAGATATATCTACGCCCACAGGGGGCGTGGCAAACCGCAAAACTTTATATCTCCTACAGTTTTAGAGCTAGAAGAAATTGGATGGTTCAGTTACTAATGGCCTCCTCTATCGATGACCCAAAAATAATGTTTCAAAAAATTTCTAAGTTTTCGATTACCAAACAAAAAGTTTCCAGCGGGATTCGAACCCAGGTCATTTTAAAATAACATGGAATCGTTAGCTAAGACTAAATAAGTTCACAGCTATAGCAGCTTGTGACAAAACTTACAATTTAATTGCAATTCTTGGAATACTTCGATGTGTATACACGTACAAACATCTGTATACACATACATACATGCATGTATAGAGAAATTGCTTTCCCACGGCAGCGTGGCAAATCGGAAAAGCTGTTTCTAGTGCTTAAATGCACAATTCATATGCGTATGTTTATAAATATCTTGTTATCAATTGGCGCTGGCAGCAAACATTTTATAATAAACTAGCAAACCCGACGAACTCCGTTTCGCCACCAGATGGATTCGTTTTTTGTAACATTTCGTTTGGGGATTAAAAGATGAAGTAAAATTATTTATTTATTATTATTATTATTTTTTTATTTAAAAAGGAAAAATTTTATTTCATTTCACAACAATAATGAAGCGTGTCCGCAAATTATCCCTTTCATTGAAGTGCTCTTTAGTAAACCACATTTTTTGTTTTTTTTTTTTTTTTTTGATCTGACGTTAACACAAACAAAGCGGATGGTTTCCCAACTCGTGAACACGGCATAAGTCTTTTCAGCGCAAGCCGAGTACCGTTGCAAAGTCGCGGTGGATTCAAATTACGCAATATCATAATAACTGAACCAACGTTGAGATGTAAGTTATGTGGTGGAAATCTTGGTAACTCCAGAGAGTTCAAAAACTCCGTTGGATAATTTACTACATCATCGGTATTTGTTATGGAATCAACGGTTTTGTATGTCACCAAATCGCCATCGATTTTTTATTGAATTGTAAAATTCACTGCGTGTACATCATTATTCTTTGCCGCGAGAATTGCTCGTTGACTTAACCAAGCATAATTCTGATAATTCTCACTAATGTTTGGGAAAACATTTTCAATATGAGCTAATTGAGAGTCTACAAATCGGCAAAAGTCGTTGGTAAGAGTAATTATTTCAGTTGTCGCATCAACTGGGACTTTTCCATTTCCAACAGCTAACAATTGCTTGGAAAATTTTGCAGCACTTTGATCATTTTGAAGTTGAACTCTCATGTTAGTGGTTAGCGATAAGGTTTTTACGTTATTCCACAAAAGTGATGCCTTCAGGCAAGCATTCAATTCATCTGCAGGCGTTCCACGGGGAATTACTGACAACGTCTGCCTGAAATCGCCTGCCAACAATATCATCAAATTACGAAAGATGTTGTTATTTCGCCAAAGGTCCTTCAATGTGAAGTTAAGTGCTTCAAGTGATTTCTTGTGCACTCATCCCAAACAATGAGCTTGCATTGCATCAGCAATTTTCCCATTGCACTGGATCGGGAAATATTGCATGTTGGAGTATCGATTGTGTTTAAATTGAGTGGCAACTTAAGTGCAGAATGTGCAGTACGACCGCCATCTAGAAGAGTCGCCGCAATTCCAGATGATGCTAACGCCAAAGCTATGTCACATCTTGATCGAATAGTGGCCAAAATGAATGAAATGATGATAAATGTTTTCCCTGTTCCTCTAGATACGTCCAGGAAGAATATACCACCGGTATTATTATCTATCGCTTGCATTAATGTTTCGTATACTTGTTTTTGCTGTTCATTCAGAAACGGCACATTATTTTGAACGAATTCCTGCAATGTATCAACATTGTATTGCAGCTCTCGATTTAATTCTTGGTTAAGTGCATCGTGTATCGATCGATTTGGCGCAATCATTCCTACTTCAATCAGTAGCTTATTTATTATCCTCAATCAGAATCAATCCTTCATTGTAGATTTCATCGGTTATTTGCATGTCGGGATTATTCGTTTGAATGCGCAAGTGATGCAAGATATCTTCACATATGTCGTCTTTGTATTTGTTCCATAACTGAATTGGTTGTGAAGGGAAACATGTTAATTACGAACAGCGTTCGTATTTGGTACGCATTTGATGAAACAACTGAATCCGCAAGTGTTAAATCCCAATGAGAATCCGTTCTCCAGAAAACCCAATAGTTGACATGCTTCTCGATATGTTTGGCAAATGATTTTGGTCCACGTACATTTACTAACAGCAGTCGCAAATAAAAACATTCATCATTTCTAGGATGAACAGTATACATGCGACCTAGCGCATCAGTGGAAAATACCTGTGGCCAATCTGGAACTGGGGTTCCTTGTTTGCGATGTTGGAATTTATTTGTTGATTGATTCCAAGTGTAGTACTTGGGCATTTCAACGTACATCAGCGTCGCTGCGAATGGATCTGCTTCACACATTGCAAAGAAGCTAGTCAATGTTGTCGATGGTGGTCTCTCAGCTCGTTGTGCCGCAATATCCTCAGTGAAGTAAACTCATTGTCTATTTTCCAAATGCACTGCTAAATGTACAACTGTGGGATATCTTTCATGAATTTTAAATGAGAATAATCGCCACAGTGCTTCATTAGTACTGACATATCTGCCCATTTGGAAGTTGCTGATTTCGTCATTCGCATTTTCTGACGCAATACCATAACACAGCCATGTCGCTGCCTTTTGTGACGTACTTGCACAAATACTTAACTGATTTGGCTGAATGACAACTCTCAACGTTCGCATGTGCTTCGAAAATTCGTGATAGCAGCGGGCAATGTGGTACGATGAATTCATTTCCGATTTCAATCTCTTGAATTTGAACTTTAAATTTAATAGTTCAACCATTGTCTTCTTTTGAACGTCGCTGATAAACTGGATATCCATCATTGCCTGTGACTGTTTCAGCAACTAACGGTCGCGGATATCGTTTTGTGCACTTTCCATCAGCTATGCAAGGCGATAATGGATTTAATGCACCGCACGGTCCATGTGCCATCTGTTTCGTCACAATGTCGTGTAGATGGGGATCATTGACTGGATCAGGAATTTCTGCTGATATGATGTCATCCACTTCATTTGAATGTAATTTGTTCAGTAACCAAATTAGGATATGAGCATGCGGTAGTCCACGCTTCTGCCATTCCACCGAGTACATATAACAACGTGTGTCACTAAAAACTTGATACTTAGTAAGAACATCCATCATAACTTTGAGTTTTTGCTTAAATACTCTGGCGATTATGTCATGGCGATCTTGCGGTTTTTGGCCCGGGTCCAACTCACGTTCAATTTCCCTCCACTTCGGATTACATGTGAACGTAATAAATAAATCCGGAGTTCCATAATTTCGCACGTACGTCATAGCGTCTTGAGCGTATTCGTGCATGTGACGTGGGCTTCCGATATAAGATGATGGGAGAATCGTCAGGCGTCCAATATCCTGAACATTACCATCTGAATGAATAGCATCACGCAAGTGTATATAGTCTTCAGATCGTAGCTTTGCCTGATTGAATCGGATGACTTTGACATATACATATGTCGACAGCGAATTGCTGGAATAGCCGACGGACCTTCAGAATGACATTCTGCTCATGTGTACGAATCATCATACGATACGCATAGTAATTCATTGCACTTAGATCTTATGACAAATTTGTGCGTATCCGATGGCATTCGTTCCAATGCTGTTTTGAACATATTAACCACAGCGTTATTAGTGTGAAAAAATGCTTGCAATTTATTTTATTTATTTATTTATTTTCAATATGTTCAATAATTCGTCTCTTTAACTGTTGTGTTCCCTGTATATTGCACCGCACATTCAACTGATCCACCATTGACGAAATGAAATATATTTGCACCAGCCGTTTCTCTTTTGAACTTTAAGGCATTGCAATATCGGCATACAGTTGTCATTGGTCCAATTTCTAAATTGGACTGCTAAGCGATTGTATGATGCCAATGATCTTCGTGTGTTCACGCGTTGTCTCAATCGGTCATTTTCTTTTATTACTTTTAGTTTCTCTTCGCTTAAGTTCTGTGAACTTGTTGCTTTCTTGCATGTCTAGTGCGGCGGTCGATGTTTGCACGTCGTGCTCATTTTAGACTATGGACAGACTGGTGAATTTAACCTCAAATGCACGATCCACATAATTTACACAGTTCAACTTACCACCTTAAGAACAAACGCCTGCTGTTGAAGTTGAAAACAAATTTACACAATACACATGTGATTGATTTAATGGTTTTCAATTGAACTGTTAGGAAACGAATAACTTTAGCCTCTATTTCCCAATTTCACAGTGAACACAATGCCTGCTGTTGAAATGAAATTACCAATTGAGCAGAGTACAATGAGTAGCTGAAGTAGCTTTCTTTGCTATAAATCTCACGGAGCCCAAGACCTTTCCAACAAATGCAAAACCGTGGAAATCGGTTCGTACGTTCTGGAGTTATATCGTCCAGGGGGAAAACTTGATTTTTGTATATAATAATAAAAAAGAAGATATACAAATATAAAAAAATAAAAAATAATAATTTTTGAAAAAAAAAAGTTTTCTTCGGGATTCGAACTCACGCACCTAAGTTCAGCTTGCATATCACTTACCACCAGTGCCTTGGACTAAGCTGCGTTAGCCAAATAAGGCACTGCTAGAGCGCCTTTTGACAAAACTAAAGTAACGATCGAAAAATTCACAATTCATAGAAATTTCAGCATGCAAACTTTTGTATGCATACATAGAAAATCGTGTGTATACTTGTATAGTGTGTACATACATGTCTAAATCTGTATGTATGTATGTATAGAAAACGTTTGTTGCTTGCCATGTACATTTGCTAATTGCCGAAATATTTTGTTTATTAAATGTTTATAAAACAAATAAAATCCACTTAAGGAAACAGAGTATCTCGCAGTTCGTTGCGCCTAACTGCAACGTTCTTACTTTTTTTATACCCTGAACCCATTGAAAATGGGAATTCAGGGTACAATGGTTTTGTGAAAATGTATGTAACAGGCAGGAGACGTCGCAGACCCCATAAAGTATATATATTCATGAACAGCATAAAAAAATAAGTTGATCTAGCCCTGTCCGTCTGTCCGTCCGCCCGTCCGTCTGTCCGTCTGTATGAACGTCGAGATTTCGGAAACTACAAAAGCTAGAGAGCTGAATACATAAATACTCGTTTGTTAGTTACACAATACGAGTTTGTTTTGTTTTTTCGATAACTCATCCCATTTCCAAATTATCGATAAAAATATCGAAAATTCGTTTCCAATTTCTATGTTTTTTGGGCATAACTTCTACAGCGTTTTAGCCAGAGAATTAATATATTTAGATAGATATTATGGATACATAGATTTTAAATTTTCAGATTTTGGATGCCATGCCCCCTTTGGCCCTAATTTGAAAAAAAAAAAAAAAAACGCATTTCAAACACTAGAGACTTGCAATTTGGCAAATAGATTCATTTAGATACTCCTAATCTACTCTGAAAGGCATCAGCATACTCTTTCCACAAATAATCATGAAAACGCTAACATTTTGCATGAGCATGGCAAAGCCGCTTAAGAATTCGGTATACTCTTCGCTCAGAAGGGAACAAATGGGATCGCGTCGAGAAGATTTTCAATTTTTGTGAGCTGCTTGCTGTTTGTGGCAGCATACATATATTTTTGTGGGAGAGAGCAGAGAGTAAACAGCATAGGGCAGAAAGAGAAAGAGAGCAAGGGAAAGAGCGGCACATGTCAGGCCTTTTTTGAAAATCGACCATCACCGTCGAGCGCTCGAAGCGGAATGATTTTGCCATCAGAAGATTTTTTCTCCCGACCCTAAAAGTAAAAACCCGAGCAAATACGAAGTTGATGGGGTTCTAATGTCAAAAAATAAGTGTGCACATTAGCTTGTTCCAGTTGTCCAGTCTATGTGTTGTATGGTTAGTGTTAGTGCCCAGCTCTAGTTTACATTTGTGCAAATGTTAAATAACATGGCATATCGATAGTTTTTAGCTGTCACATATTTGTAAGTTGACTAAAAGCTGATTGACTTTGCTTTGTTAAATATACATCAGACGTTACACAATAATTCTGTACTAATATAAGAAAGTACATGAAATTGAAGAAGAAATGTACAAAACAAGTATTTATTATATCCTTTATTTTTTATTAAATTTTTATTCAATACATAAATTCTTTTGACGTATTTGTACAATCGTAGCGAAAATTTAAGGTAATTTAAATAAAATTAATTTTCACTACCAATTTACATTAGTTTTAAAACACATTTATATGATTTTATAATTTAACAATTTAGCCCTTAAATACTCTGAAGCACCACAATAATTATTAGAATACATTACATTCCGTCCATATAATCATATGTAAGCGGGGCTCAAATTGTTTCTTCAATCTTTAAAATTGTATTAGGGAATAATGATTAATAATATGTATACCCGATAACCGAATGTCGTAAGTTTTACATATAAAGAATCCTATAGAGTTCACATTGGATATATTTAATATATATATATAGTTATAGTTTCAATACTTAGCAGCCGCAGCACTTTCGACGACATCTGCATTCACAAACAGAAAAAGTTGTTGTATTTCATAAATGTATATTCATAAGAATACATATATTTCACAATATTTATATTTAACAAATTGCAAAATCTAAGCCCAAAGCTCTACAATTGAAACCAAATTTTTACAAATGGCAAGATGTCTTTGCACAGCTCGTTAGTTAATTTTGATCAGATTTTTTAACTTTATTACGACGACAACAATAAGAAAAGCAAATAAAAAAAAAACATAAAAATTGGCTAAATAAAATTAGTTTAAAAATCATGCACCCAGCGATTTAAGCTCTGTGTAAATATGGATTAGTTAGAATTGTTGAGCCTATGACATGTGAGGCATGATAAGTAAGGTATATATAGTGTATGTGTTTAAGGTATGATGTGATGTATAATATGTTAGCCGCTATAAAACTAACATTTGCTATATACGATTTAAAAAAAATTCATGTGGAGGAGTTAGCTCACTTTGAATAGCGCTCATCTGCAGCTTGGAATTTCGCAAATTCTAAGAATATCTCCTCTAATGTTGTCTGACTTATGGAATAATCTTCCACATGTAATTCCTCACGATGACTCTCTATAATACCAAAGATTTCGGACCATTTAAGGCCCTGCAATGGAATGTAAAACGTTAACATGCCCTGACATTCCTCCCTAGAATAAAAAAAAATAATAATAATTATATATACATATATATTTCACAAATATCAAATATGAACAGATAATCTTACTGCAGAATAGACTCCGGGTATTTTTCTTGGACAAACTCCTTGACTTTATCATTATATGGCTGCTTTGATATATTACCGTAGTCGATTTCGATTTTATTACTGTTTGTCATAAATTTACAATTGCTAGATTAACTGCATATATAGATATGTGAATATATATTAGTATTACTCACCCAGTCGTAAGTTGTATATCGGCTACACTGCCCTTATATGGAACGGGTGTTGGTGATATTTCATTAGAGGCTGTCGAAATCCTTAAGGAATCGAGATTACTCTCCATTGATATATTCCTGACCTCAAATGGAGTTGGCGTTCTGTTGCCATCGGTCGAGAAAGGCACGCGGTTTCCAACTGTTAAATTTGGTAGCATTTTAATTTTAAGTATGAGACCTTTGGAGAACTTGTTCTTCAACTGCTGCGTGGAGCCCATGCACATAAGCTCGCCATTAACCATGATAGCGAGACGAGTGCACAATGCCTCGCACTCCTCCATGCTGTGCGATGTGAGCACTATTGATGTGCCTGAATCACGTATACGGCATACAATATTCCAGAGCTGCCGTCGGGCAGCTGGATCCATGCCAGTGGTGGGCTCATCCATATACACAACAGCCGGAGAACCAATCACTGCAATGGCAGCGCTCAGTTTGCGCTTGTTGCCTCCGCTATAGGCCTTCGTTTTCTTATCAAGATGCTTTATAAAACCAAATGACATGGCCAAATCTTCGGACAAAGATTTGATGCTCTTCCTCCTAATGCCGCGTACTAGGCAGAAAATCTTTAAGAGCTCTCGACCACTTAGGTTCTCGAGCACCGCATCAAACTGCGGACAATAGCCGATTCGCTCGTATATTTCATTTATATTCTTCCGCAGATCCCTACCCTGGACATACATGTTTCCCAAGCTAATATTCGTATCGCCTGTCAGCATCTTGAATGTTGTCGTCTTGCCAGCACCATTGACGCCCAGCAAGCCAAAGCACTCGCCTCTGAAAAAGACATAAAAAATTAGTACTCAACCCACTCCATTCACACTACCACTGCTTACTCGTTCACACACAGCGACACCTGGTTGACAGCCAAAAACTTGCCATAATACTTACACACACCATCCAGCACCAGATTCTTTTCGCTTATCTCTTGGGAACTCATATTCAAGATGCGCCTGCGCTCCTTATCTACATCGTCATCGACGTTTTTTCGCTCGGGCGGCATTGGTTGTTTCCTGCAGAGTCAATATGAATACATAAATACAATTTTAGAGAAATTCATACAATTTGGATTAGCATCTAATACAAAAATTAGAAATTTAGGTTAGTAAGATCATTACATTATTTAAGCTTTCGACGCAGACTGTTTCTAATGGTGACTTCCCTATACAGATTCAAGTGAATCGTCACGCCCCCAATGGGCGTAGACATATAACTTTTTGATTAATCTTCATAGAATCATAACATTAACTCACATGCCAAAGTTCAGCTTTCTAGCTTTAACGGTGTAAATCTTTACGTTTTTCCCGATTAGCCATGACTCCCCATGGGCGTAGATATATCCGCCATAGCTTTTTGAACTTAGGTTGTCACCGCGAGTATACATGGCAAATTGCAACTCTCTAGCTCATCAACCAGTATGATTACTGGCATACGGGCGCGAGAGTTTTCCGCTTTGCCACGCCCCTAGTGGGCGGGAGCATATATGAGTAAATGTTCCAAATTTATTGCGTTCATACGGACAGCAATGCGGACATTTCCCACGTGGGTTATGTTGCCAGAACTTATTTGATGAATAATTCTTCTAGACGGACAATCGTAATCAAACATTCAGTATAAAAACTTCCGAAGCTTCTCTTTATCTTTCTGCAAGCATCTATGTAAATTGAGGCTATAGATACTTACTTAGCAAAACATGCCACGATCTTGCGACTTATGCCGTATGCGTTCAGCAAAAGACATATAAACAGTATGACACCCACGCTGATCATATAGACAATCTCCTGCAACACACCTGGCGCCTCCCAATCAAAATAGTCACTCACGCCTTGACATTGATTAGATATGAAAATAATTAATACACTATTTGTAATAATAGTTCATTTATACTCACTACAACACATGGGCACCAGCTCGCAAATAATGATGGGCGGCAGGCCGGTTAGCTTGTCGCAGGCGGATCGCGTGGCCGTGTTCGAGCTCACCTTGTGGATGCCCATGGCGAGCGAGAAGTGTGGAAAGATACGGAAGATGTTGTTTAACCAATTGGCGACAGTTTTCGTTTCGAACAATTCGCTTGACATTATGATGACTACTGCGAATATAGCCATGCCCGCGAATATGTTCAGAATGACAATGCGAGCAAAGCCAGTGGCGGCATCCTTAAAGAAATATGACAAGAAATAGGTGAAGGGCAAGACGGCAAATCCAAAGATTAGCATCAGAGAAAAGATGCGACCCAGCTCATCAACTGAGCTAAAGTTCTCCTCCTGGAAACAGGCTAGTGTCAGTGTAGCAATAAAGGCAGTTACCGTAAATGTCAAGATGTCCCAAATAAAGTGGGACAGCCAGAAGATCCAGCCTTTGACGCCGCTGACAAACTGTAATAGCTGTGATCTCGACTCGCGCTCATTAATCAAGAATAATATGTACAAAGTGCTGACAAAGCACATGCAGAAAACGATATTGCTGGCCAATTGAGTGCCCAGGCCAGCGCCAATTTGTGATCGAAGAAGCAGTGTTTCCGTTTTGAACGGAAGCGGCGAGTTTATAACACGGATGTTGGCATTTTCGCCAATCACGACACGAGCTATAGCATTGTGTACCATGTTAAGCGTGAGCGGTGCTGTGTGTAACAGCTGGTTGTTTAGCCACGTGGTTATGTTCTTCTCCCCAATAGTTGCGGCTACCAGGTAGCGTGCGTTAATTCGCAGCTGTATGGTCTTGCCCAAATTGAGTATGTAATTCGAAAAGCTTTCACTGCCCGTCTCTTCAACCGTATAGCTAGGTCCATACGAATTGGCCAACTGTTTGTAATTTTGGGCAATCAGACCACTCTGCGAGTCGTGTAGCAAATTCGGCAACGTTTCCATCACGGAGACCGCAACTGGATATTGGGTAAGGCTGACCTCCATCGCTGGCAAGTCTGCATTCGTGCCATTACTGCGCGAAACCATTATAGTCAAGGCCACAAACAATATGGGCAAGAAATTCTGCACGAGGAACAGCACTTTGTTGCGATAGGTGTAGAGCACCTTCTTATACATCATTGCCGCCCATTGATTGCTCGTTAGCTTCATGCCGTTCAGCAGCTGTCCACTCTGCGCCAAATAGGTGTCAGCTGCAATCAGTTAGTTGAGCATATCAATATACGGCCAAGTAACCAGAGATTGAATTCAAACACTACTTACATTTCATTGATTCATTGTCCAGATTTGGTGGAATCTGAGGAATCATCTTTGACTTAGGCTCAACCGCATCGCCATTGGGCATCGACTCGGCACCCACTTTCATGAACACTTCCTCCAACGATGTATTTCCAACGCCAAAACCATCCAGATTCAGCTCACCTTTACGCTTCTCCAGTTCTCGAAATAGTTCCTCGAACTTTTTCGAATACTTATCGGGTAGACTATAAGTTAACTCTGTGCCAATATCGCTAGTTGGCCGTATATTTGGTATATACTTGCTTAGCACGGCCGTCACTTCCGCTGGATGACAGTTCTCTTTTTTAACAAATATCTATAAAAAAAAAAAAATGAACGTTGCAGTTAGGCGCAACTAGCTGCGAAATACTTTGTTCCCATAGGTGCATCTTATTTATTTAATAAACGAAATATTTCGGCAATTAGAAAACGTATGTACATGGCAAGCAACAACCGTTTTTCCTATACATACATATGTACATACATACAGATTTACACATGTACACACTATACGAGTATACACACAATTTTCAATTTTCTAGTCGAAACGGCTCGACTACGAGATACCCTGAACCCTGCAAAATAGGTGATACTCTTCTTCTTTACGAACTTATGAGCGCGCGCTCGGCAAACTGCGCAGTTGCTGCCGTGGCTTGGGGATGGGTTGGGCTGAATTTTGGACGCTTATAACTCCATTTCTAGATGGACGATCTTCATGAAATTTTCAGGACATATTAAGGGCAAAATGTGTCTATTTGCCAAATTGCAAGTCTTTAGTACTTGAAATGCGTTTTTTGCATATTGGTGGCGGGAGGGGTGTTGCATCCAAAATCTGAAAATTACATAATATGCGTATCCATAATATCTTTATAAATAAAAAAATTTGAAGTCTTTAGCTAAAACGGTGTAGAAGTGATGCCCAAAAAACCTTTGAAATGTAAACAAATTTTTTATCGATAATTTGGAAATGGGATGTTACATACATTTTCACAAAACCATTATACCATGAATTCCCATTTTCAATGGATTATGAATATGATAATCTATATGCTAAACCAAACTGCATGTCTCTAGTTATGCATTTTTTACACATTTGGTGGTGTGGGGGGAACCGGGGACCGGAATACAAAATCTGACAAAAACCGAAATTGTAATAAATTAGTATCTATATATATAAAGAAGACTTGGAGACTCTAACTCTAAAGATGAATTGGCTAGAGTTTTATAACTGGTTCCCGATAAAGTTTTTTTTATCGATAACTTTGGAAATATATGAGTTATCGAATTTCTGAAACAAACTCGTACTGCGCGTGCAATATACGGACCTAACACAAAAAGAATGAACTCTCTAGCTCTTATATCTTCGGAAATCGAAGCGTTCATACATACGGACGGACGGATGGATGGACGAACGGGTGGACGGACAGACGGACACGGCTAAATCAACTTTTCTCGTCACCCTGATCAAGAATATATATACTTTATGGGGTCTGCCACGCCTCCTTCTGCCTGTTACATACATTTAACAAAACCATTATACCCTGATTCCGCATTTTCAATGGGCTCAGGGTATAATAAAACACTTAATTAATCACAATCTGTTATTATTTTTTAACTACTCTAAATTAATTATTGTTTAATTTTTCTTTTCATCTATCAATATTAATTTACTTTCAATTAGTGACAGAAATACATAAAATCTTACAATATGTCGGAAACCGAACCAGAATTTGCTATTTCTGTTGAAATATACAACTTCTATTTAAAATGCTAAAACTAGACTTGGAAATGGAAATGTAAAAAATTAGTTTAATAAATATTTATATGCCTATGAGCCAATTGGAAAATTATATATCTGCAATAAGACATCGAATTCGATCCGAGCTCCAAAATCGTGCATTTTAAAAAAATTGCGCCTAGCCCATAGCTTTGTGTGTATTATTAAATCCCTAGCAAATACTTGCCAATCGATGACCTGAACCGAAATTCTTCTTCAAGAAAAAGGAAGTTCCATTGCACTTAAGCTCTCCACCGCACATGATGGCAATACGATCACCCAGCACATCGGCTTCATCCATGAAATGTGTGGTCAGCAATATGGTGCGACCAGGTCGCTCGCTTATCAGTAGATCCCACAACTGTCGTCGTGCGGCTGGATCCATACCCGAGCTGGGCTCATCGCAGAGCACGACTTTGGTACCGCCGCAAAGAGCACAGCAAAGGGATAATTTACGTTTCATGCCGCCCGATAGTGTTTCCGCCAAGTTGTTCGCTTTTTTCTCGAGGTTAATCATTTGCAGATACTTCTTCACCTCAGCATCCACATCCCGGCCCTTAAGGCCCTTAAGTCTACAAAAGAAGCGTAAATGGTTGTCCACGGTCATATCATTGAAGAGCACATTATGCTGTGGACAAACACCTAACGACTCGCGCGCTCCCTTGATATTGTTGCGTATATCGCTACCATTGATGATCGCCGTGCCAGATGTAGGCGGCAGCATGCCCGTCAGCATCGATATGGTTGTCGTTTTGCCAGCACCATTATGGCCAAGTAACACGGTTATGTTATCCTCATACATATTCAACGATATCCCCTTGACAGCCCATTTATTTTTATATCTCTTCTTCAGATTTCTGATCTGCAGGCCAATTAGCTTATCAATGGGCTCTGTTTCGAAAGCATTCGGATCCTGCTGATCCAATTGGGGCATGTCCTCTGGATGTGTCACTTTCATTGCTTGGCACCAAAATGACTTTGTAAAGGGGAAATACCACTCCCGCGTCACGCCATAACTGCCAGCGAATATCTGCTCAATGTAGAGGCATACCAGAATATAGCACACACTGGACACCAACATTATTAGCATAACATAGCCAACAGTTAGGTCGTCATCGTTGTTAACAGGCGAGAATAAATTGTACCATTGTAAGCCCTCACCGGATGCCTCAAATGCCACAATCAACATTATGCCAAATCCCATTGCCGTATTCAGGCACATTGACCAACCGAGCTTATCGCTCAAGCTCAGTCCACCGTATGTGGGGATTGTCAGCATATATGGCATATAAAAGATGAACCACACCAAGCCTGTTACTGCTGCCGCTGTGCTCGCCTTGTCGAAAAGCGTTGACATCATGAAACAAAAGCAGATCGTGTTCGTCATGTAAACCAGGAAGAACAGGAGCAGGGCGAAGAAATTTGAATGGGTTAGGACGGCAACGTTCTCACTAAAGCGTATTTTCATCAATGAAACCATTAATATGACTGATATCGCCAGCATACAGAATGACTTGATGAACCAAGCTGCCCAATGCAACCAGTTATCTAGTCCCATTATCTTCATCACTTCCTTCAACTGCATTTCCTTCTCCTTGGAGATGTACTATAAAGCAACAAATCAATTTTTAACGTTATTATAGAAACTGGAACAAGTACAAGTGATCTAGTCGGGAGAGCCCGACATCTGGATTTTTGGAAAAATGATGGGGGATCTGGTTCTTAAAAGCCACTAGAAATACTCAAAAAACTTTAGTTTAATATTGATTTAAATGATTTTCATGTAATTCGTAAAAGTTAATCGATAATTCAAAGAAAATTTAATAATTGATTGCTATATCATGGCACATTACTGTGGATACGACAAGGTGGATACTCTTCTACGCGCAGTTGCTGTCGTGGCTTGGGGTGGGTTGGGCTGAACTTTGGACGCTTATAACTGCATTTCTAGATGGACGATCCTTATGAAATTTTCACAGTAGATTAAGAGTATCTAAATGCAAGAGTATCTAAATTGCAAGTCTCTAGTATTTGAAATGCGTTTTATTTTTTCAAATTGGGGTCGAAGGGGGCGTGGCATCCAAAATCTAAAAATAACAAAATCGGTGTATCCATAAAATCTATCTAAATATATTAATTTCTCTAGCTACAACGGTGTAGAAGTTATGCCCAAAAAACATACAAAATGTAAACGAATTTTCGATTTTTTATCGATAATTTGGAAATGGGATGAGTAGCTAAAATAAGAGTATTCATGTAAAATTTCAGCTCTCTAGCTTTTGTAGTTTCCTTCTGCCTGTTACATACATTTTCACAAAATCATTATACCCTGAATTCCCATTTTCAATGGGTTCAGGGTATAAACAAGTAAGAAGGCTCTAGTCGAGGCGGCTCGACTACGAGATACCCTGAACCCTGCAAAAAAGTGATACTCTTCTTCTTTACGCACTTATGAGCGCACGCTCTGCTAACCGCGCAGTTGCTGTCTGTAAATGACATAATCTGCGTATACATAATATCTATCTAAATGAAGTCTCTAGCTGAAACAGTGTAGAAGTTATGCCCAAAAAACCTAAAAAATGGAAACGAATTTTCGAATTTTATCGATAATTTGGAAATGGGATGAGTTATCGAAACAACGAAATAAACTCGTACTGCGTAGCTAACATACGCATGTTCATGTGAAATTTCAGCTCTCTAGCTTTTGTAGTTTCCGAAATCTCGACGTTCATACGGACGGACGGACAGACGGACAGGGCTCAATCAACTTATTTTTTTATGCTGATCAAGAATATATATACTTTATGGGGTCTACGACTTCTCCTTCTGCCTGTTACATACATTTTCACAAAACCATTATACCCTGAATTCCCATTTTCAACGTTTCAGTTGGGCGCAACTAACTGCGAGATACTATGTTTCCGTTGGTGATTTTTTTTTTATACACTGAGCCCATTGAAAATGGGAAATCAGAAGGAGGCGTGGCAGACCCCATAAAGTATATATATTCTTGATCAGCATAAAAAAATAAGTTGATCTAGCCCTGTCCGTCTGTCCGTCCGTCCGTCCGTCCGTCCGTCCGTCCGTTCGTCCGTCCGTATGTATGAACGCGTCGATTTCCGAAGATACAAAAGCTAGAGAGTTCATTCTTTTTGTGTTAGGTTCGTATATTGCACGCGCAGTACGAGTTTGCTTCAGAAATTCGATAACTTGTATATTTGCAAAGTTATCGATAAACGAACTTATCGGGAACCTGTTATAAAATTCTAGCTAATTCATCTTTAGAGTTAGATTATCTAAGTCTTCTGCATATATATAGATACTAATTTATTACAATTTTGGATTCCGGTCCCCACTTCGCCCCACCACCACCAAATGTGAAAAAATGCATTCCAAATACTAGAGACATGCAGTTTGGTTTATCATATAGATATGAATATCATAATCATAATCTGAAGAAATCAATACGATTGTCCATCTAGAAGCAGAATTATAATTCATCAAAGTTTTCTCATCAAAACCCATGCGAAACAGAAACAAAGCAGCGAGACAGCAAGACGCTTGCAATGCTTACACACATGCATACACACATACATACACACATACATGCCTACAAGCGTAGATCAGCGTCTATGCGTGCAGAAACAAATCGAATAATTCTTGGAATATTATTCGTTCGAAGAAGGGCTCAGGGCATTTCGTAGTCGAGCAGTCTCGACTACAGCTTTCTTACTTGTTTTTTTTTTATATATAATGAACATTTAGTTAACGAAATATTTCGGAAATTAGCAAACGTACATGGCACGTTTTTCTATACATACATACATACAGATTTACATATGTATATACATACTATACGACTATACAAACTATTTTCTATGCATGCATACAAAAGTTTGCATGCTGAAATTTCTATGAATTGTGAATTTTTCGATCGTTACTTTAGTTTTGTAAAAAGGCGCTCTAGCAGTGCCTTATTTGGTTAACGCAGCTCAGTCCAAGGCACTGGTGGTAAGTGATATGCAAGCTGAACTTAGGTGCGTGGGTTCGAATCCCGAAGAAAACTTATTATACTTTGTTCCCGAAGGGGAAAAGGTATATTGGGTTTGTGCAATGTCCGTCTTGCTGTCCGTCCGTCTGCCCGTCTGTCCGTATGAACGCAATATTTTTCGGCGCTATTAGAGCTAGAGACTTGAAATTTTAAACATATACTCATATATGCTCCCGAATTATAAAGGGTTAAAATTTTCCCGATCCGCCCACTAGGGGCGTGGCAAATCGGAAAACTCTTGCGCCCATAGTCAAGTTACCATACTAGATGATGAGCTAGAGAGTTGCAATTTGGAATGTATACTCGTGGTGACAACCCAAGTTCAAAAAGCAATGGCGGATATATCTACGCCCATTGGGGGCGTGGCAAATCGGGAAATACGTATCTTCTACACCGTTAAAGCTAGAACGCTGAAATTTTGCATGTGAGTTAATGTTATGATTCTAAGAAGATCGATCAAAAAGTTATATGTCTACGATCATTGGGGGCAAATCGAACCTGAATATATAGTGAAATCGGCAAAATGCATATAAAAGCTTAGTAGCAATTGCTAAGATGGCAAAAAGCATTTTAACATAAATATAATAATGTTAATGAATTTAAAAAATAAAATTTATAAGTTTTTGATTAATAAATAAAAAGTTTCCAGTTTCGAACCCAGGTCTTTTGTAAACAACATGTAATCGTTAGCCAAACCTAAATAAATTCACAGCTGATCAGCTGATCAGCTGACCAGCTGGTCATCAGCTTGTGACAAAAGAAAACAATACAATCGCAATTCTTGCTATATGTATACACACTTGGATGTGTATACACATACAAACATCTGTGTACACATACATACATACATATATGCATGCATAGAAAAACTGCTTGCCACACAGCGTGGCAAATGGAAAGCATAAAGCAGTTTTAGTTCTTGCTTAAATGCTCAATTCATATGCGTATGTTTATAAATTAATTGGCAAACAATTGGCAGCAAGCATTTTAAAATAAATATACAAATATAAAAAAAATTAAAAAATAATAATTTTTGAAAACATGCCAAATAAGGCATTGCTAGAGCGTCTCTGACAAAACTAAAGTAACAATCGAAAAATTCCCAATTCAGTCACAATTCTTAGAATATTCTGGCATGCAAACTGTTGTATGCATACATAGAAAATTGTGTGTATACTCGTATAGTGTGTACATGTGTAAATCTGTATGTATGTATAGGAAAAACGTTTGTTGCTTGCCATGTACGTTTTCTAATTGACGAAATATTTCGTTAATTAAATGTTTATTAAATAAATAAAATGCACCTATGGGAACAAAGTATTTCGCTGTTAGTTGCGCCTAACAGCAACGTTCTTACTTGTTTTTTCAAAAATTATTATTTTTTATTTTTTTATATTTGTATATCTTCTTTTTTATTATTATATACAAAAATCAAGTTTTCCCCCTGGACGATATAACTCCAGAACGTACGAACCGATTTCCACGGTTTTGCATTTGTTGGAAAGGTCTTGGGCTCCGTGAGATTTATAGCAAAGAAAGTTACTTCAGCTACTCATTGTACTCTGCTCAATTGGTAATTTCATTTCAACAGCAGGCATTGTGTTCACTTTGAAATTGGGAAATAGAGGCTAAAGTTATTCGTTTCCTAACAGTTCAATTGAAAACCATTAAATCAATCACATGTGTATTGTGTAAATTTGTTTTCAACTTCAACAGCAGGCGTTTGTTCTTAAGGTGGTAAGTTGAACTGTGTAAATTATGTGGATCGTGCATTTGAGGTTAAATTCACCAGTCTGTCCATAGTCTAAAATGAGCACGACGTGCAAACATCGACCGCCGCACTAGACATGCAAGAAAGCAACAAGTTCACAGAACTTAAGCGAAGAGAGACTAAAAGTAATAAAAGAAAATGACATATTGAGACAACGCGTGAACACACGAAGATCATTGGCATCATACAATCGCTTAGCATTCCAATTTGGAAATTGGACCAATGACAACTGTATGCCGATATTGCAATGCCTTAAAGTTCAAAAGAGAAACGGCTGGTGCAAATATATTTCATTTCGTCAATGGTGGATCAGTTGAATGTGCGGTGCAATATACAGGGAACACAACAGTTAAAGAGACGAATGATTGTACATATTGAAAATAAATAAATAAATAAAATAAATTGCAAGCATTTTTTCACACTAATAACGCTGTGGTTAATATGTTCAAAACAGCATTGGAACGAATGCCATCGGATACGCACAAATTTGTCGTAAGATCTAAGTGCAATGAATTACTATGCGTATCGTATGATGATTCGTACACATGAGCAGAATGTCATTCTGAAGGTCCGTCGGCTATTCCAGCAATTCGCTGTCGACATATGTATATGTCAAAGTCATCCGATTCAATCAGGCAAAGCTACGATCTGAAGACTATATACACTTGCGTGATGCTATTCATTCAGATGGTAATGTTCAGGATATTGGACGCCTGACGATTCTCCCATCATCTTATATCGGAAGCCCACGTCACATGCACGAATACGCTCAAGACGCTATGACGTACGTGCGAAATTATGGAACTCCGGATTTATTTATTACGTTCACATGTAATCCGAAGTGGAGGGAAATTGAACGTGAGTTGGACCCGGGCCAAAAACCGCAAGATCGCCATGACATAATCGCCAGAGTATTTAAGCAAAAACTCAAAGTTATGATGGATGTTCTTACTAAGTATCAAGTTTTTAGTGACACACGTTGTTATATGTACTCGGTGGAATGGCAGAAGCGTGGACTACCGCATGCTCATATCCTAATTTGGTTACTGAACAAATTACATTCAAATGAAGTGGATGACATCATATCAGCAGAAATTCCTGATCCAGTCAATGATCCCCATCTACACGACATTGTGACGAAACAGATGGCACATGGACCGTGCGGTGCATTAAATCCATTATCGCCTTGCATAGCTGATGGAAAGTGCATTAAACGATATCCGCGACCGTTAGTTGCTGAAACAGTCACAGGCAATGATGGATATCCAGTTTATCGTCGACGTTCAAAAGAAGACAATGGTCGAACTATCAAAGTTATCACCTTGCATGGCTGATGGAAAGTGCACAAAACGATATCCGCGACCGTTAGTTGCTGAAACAGTCACAGGCAATGATGGATATCCAGTTTATCAGCGACGTTCAAAAGAAGACAATGGTTGAACTATCAAAGTTATCACCTTGCATGGCTGATGGAAAGTGCACAAAACGATATCCGCGACCGTTAGTTGCTGAAACAGTCACAGGCAATGATGGATATCCAGTTTATCAGCGACGTTCAAAAGAAGACAATGGTTGAACTATTAAATTTAAAGTTCAAATTCAAGAGATTGAAATCGGAAATGAATTCATCGTACCACATTGCCCGCTGCTATCACGAATTTTCGAAGCACATGCGAACGTTGAGAGTTGTCATTCAGCCAAATCAGTTAAATATTTGTGCAAGTACGTCACAAAAGGCAGCGACATGGCTGTGTTATGGTATTGCGTCAGAAAATGCGAATGACGAAATCAGCAACTTCCAAATGGGCAGATATGTCAGTACTAATGAAGCACTGTGGCGATTATTCTCATTTAAAATTCATGAAAGATATCCCACAGTTGTACATTTAGCAGTGCATTTGGAAAATAGACAATGAGTTTACTTCACTGAGGATATTGCGGCACAACGAGCTGAGAGACCACCATCGACAACATTGACTAGCTTCTTTGCAATGTGTGAAGCAGATCCATTCGCAGCGACGCTGATGTACGTTGAAATGCCCAAGTACTACACTTGGAATCAATCAACAAATAAATTCCAACGTCGCAAACAAGGAACCCCAGTTCCAGATTGGCCACAGGTATTTTCCACTGATGCGCTAGGTCGCATGTATACTGTTCATCCTAGAAATGATGAATGTTTTTATTTGCGACTGCTGTTAGTAAATGTACGTGGACCAAAATCATTTGCCAAACATATCGAGAAGCATGTCAACTATTGGGTTTTCTGGAGAACGGATTCTCATTGGGATTTAACACTTGCGGATTCAGTTGTTTCATCAAATGCGTACCAAATACGAACGCTGTTCGTAATTAACATGTTTCCCTTCACAACCAATTCAGTTATGGAACAAATACAAAGACGACATATGTGAAGATATCTTGCATCACTTGCGCATTCAAACGAATAATCCCGACATGCAAATAACCGATGAAATCTACAATGAAGGATTGATTCTGATTGAGGATAATAAATAAGCTACTGATTGAAGTAGGAATGATTGCGCCAAATCGATCGATACACGATGCACTTAACCAAGAATTAAATCGAGAGCTGCAATACAATGTTGATACATTGCAGGAATTCGTTCAAAATAATGTGCCGTTTCTGAATGAACAGCAAAAACAAGTATACGAAACATTAATGCAAGCGATAGATAATAATACCGGTGGTATATTCTTCCTGGACGTATCTAGAGGAACAGGGAAAACATTTATCATCATTTCATTCATTTTGGCCACTATTCGATCAAGATGTGACATAGCTTTGGCGTTAGCATCATCTGGAATTGCGGCGACTCTTCTAGATGGCGGTCGTACTGCGCATTCTGCACTTAAGTTGCCACTCAATTTAAACACAATCGATACTCCAACATGCAATATTTCCCGATCCAGTGCAATGGGAAAATTGCTGATGCAATGCAAGCTCATTGTTTGGGATGAGTGCACAAGAAATCACTTGAAGCACTTAACTTCACATTGAAGGACCTTTGGCGAAATAACAACATCTTTCGTAATTTGATGATATTGTTGGCAGGCGATTTCAGGCAGACGTTGTCAGTAATTCCCCGTGGAACGCCTGCATATGAATTGAATGCTTGCCTGAAGGCATCACGTTTGTGGAATAACGTAAAAACCTTATCGCTAACCACTAACATGAGAGTTCAACTTCAAAATGATCAAAGTGCTGCAAAATTTTCCAAGCAATTGTTAGCTGTTGGAAATGGAAAAGTCCCAGTTGATGCGACAACTGAAATAATTACTCTTACCAACGACTTTTGCCGATTTGTAGACTCTCAATTAGCTCATATTGAAAATGTTTTCCCAAACATTACTGAGAATTATCAGAATTATGCTTGGTTAAGTCAACGAGCAATTCTCGCGGCAAAGAATAATGATGTACACGCAGTGAATTTCACAATTCAATAAAAAATCGATGGCGATTTGGTGACATACAAAACCGTTGATTCCATAACAAATACCGATGATGTAGTAAATTATCCAACGGAGTTTTTGAACTCTCTGGAGTTACCAGGATTTCCACCACATAACTTACATCTCAACGTTGGTTCAGTTATTATGATATTGCGTAATTTGAATCCACCGCGACTTTGCAACGGTACTCGGCTTGCGCTGAAAAGACTTATGCCGTGCTCACGAGTTGGGAAACCATCCGCTTTGTTTGTGTTAACGTCAGATCAAAAAAACAAAAACAAAAAATGTGGTTTACTATAGAGCACTTCAATGAAAGGGATAATTTGCGGACACGCTTCATTATTGTTGTGAAATGAAATAAAATTTTTCCTTTTTAAATAAAAAAATAATAATAATAATAAATAAATAATTTTAATTCATCTTTTAATCCCCAAACGAAATGTTACAAAAAACGAATCCATCTGGTGGCGAAACGGAGTTCGTCGGGTTTGCTAGTTTATTATAAAATGTTTGCTGCCAGCGCCAATTGATAACAAGATATTTATAAACATACGCATATGAATTGTGCATTTAAGCACTAGAAACAGCTTTTCCGATTTGCCACGCTGCCGTGGGAAAGCAATTTCTCTATACATGCATGTATGTATGTGTATACAGATGTTTGTACGTGTATACACATCGAAGTATTCCAAGAATTGCAATTAAATTGTAAGTTTTGTCACAAGCTGCTATAGCTGTGAACTTATTTAGTCTTAGCTAACGATTCCATGTTATTTTAAAATGACCTGGGTTCGAATCCCGCTGGAAACTTTTTGTTTGGTAATCGAAAACTTAGAAATTTTTTGAAACATTATTTTTGGGTCATCGATAGAGGAGGCCATTAGTAACTGAACCATCAAATTTCTTCTAGCTCTAAAACTGTAGGAGATATAAAGTTTTGCGGTTTGCCACGCCCCCTGTGGGCGTAGATATATCTACCATAGAGTATTGATCTTGGGTTGCCAACCCGAGTACTTCAACCTTCTAGTCTCTAGCTCATCAAGTAGTATGATTACTGGCATACGGGCACAAGAATTTTCCGATTTGCCACGCACTTAGTGGGCGGTTCGGAAAATTTTTTCACTTCATAATTCGGGAGCATATATGAGTATATGTTCCAAATTTCAAGTCTCTATGCGTTCATATGGACAGACGGATTGGAGATGGGTCCGCCTATAATTTGGCTTATAACTCTATTTCTAGATGGACGATCTTCATGAAACTTTCAAAATATATTAATAGCATTTGCCAAATCTAAAACGTCTCCCATTTGAATTACGTGTTGGGGGGATGGGGGCGAATTTGGAACCGGTATACAAAATCTAACAAGAACCGACATTGTATTAAATTAGTATCTATATACATATATGCAGAAGACTTGAAGACTCTAACTCTAAAGATGAACGAGATATAATTTAATAACTGATACTCGATAAATGTTTAGATCGGAAATAGTATGCAATAGATGGACCTAACAAAAACAATAAGTCTCTAGTTCTTATAGTTTCTGAGATCGACGCTTTCATATATAAAGACGGACGGACGGACGGACAGACGAGCAGACAGACAGACAACAAGACGGACATTGCACAAACCCAAATTACTCTTTTTCCCTTTGGTAACAGAGTCTAAAAATTAAACTTCAGATACATATGTGGTGACATGATACATGATAAAACAATTAATTAGTCCTTTTGAACAACGGAGCTACTTACCCTGGTTATGCATGTGCACGGATAGATAAAGCTAAGTAGAATAATCAGAGATATTACATCGTGAAATGCGCCAATCAGCTTATCATTTGTATAGGAAGGATACGGATAGCGTTGCATAACTATATCGGGCAATGTATCGACAGACGACTTCTGTCGTATATAAGACATGCTAATCGCATGCTGTATGGGCAGGAAGCCTTCACGCAAATATCCAGGAGGTATGCCGCCATCATCGAATTCGGGATTACGTGGTCCCGGCGGTGATAGCATTGGATACAATCGCTTTGTCAACCATGTCGCAAAGCCAAATTGGATCGTCCGGAGTTCTGAAGGAAAGCGCAATGTGTATTCTAAATTGTCCGGTAGCTCATCAAATTTGGATCCATGAAACGCAACGCCAGCAAAAGCGTTACTCCCCACCACTGTCGATTCGATCAGATCGATATTGCTGACAGCAACGGGTACTCTCATGTTCAAGCTGGTCGCCACTTCGGTCATCAGCTTCTCCAGGACATCATTTTCGGGTGCATATACCAGCGTAAAATCTGGAAGCGCATTGCCAGACAACTTGTTTACGGTTGCACTAAATATCAAATTTAATTCATTAGTAAATCAATACAGAAGCATTTTTAAATTGATTTAATTGTTTTCAAATATTACGGTATTATTTGCTTTAAACAATAGATAAAACAAGTAAGAAGGCTCTAGTCGAGACGGCTCGACTACGAGATACCCTGAACCCTGCCAAAAAGTGATACTCTTCTTATTTACGCAGTTATGAGCGCGCGCTCTGCTAACTGCGCAGTTGCTGGCGTGGCTTGGGGGTGGGTTGGGCTGAATTTCGGTCGCTTATAACTCCATTTCTAGATGGACGATCTTCATGAAACTTTCGGAATATATTAAGAGCCTAAATGTACCTATTTGCCAAATTGCAAATCTCTAGTATTTGAAATGATTTTTTTTTTCAAATTGAAGGCGAAGGGGCGTGGCGGCACATGTCACGCCTTTTTTGAAAATCGACCATCACCGTCGAGCGCTCGAAGCGGAATGATTTTGCCATCAGAAATTTTTTTCTCTCGACCCTAAAAGTAACAAGTAAGAAGGCTCTAGTCGAGACGGCTCGACTACGAGCTCCCCTGAACCCTGCAAAAAAGTGATACTCTTCTTCTTTACGCACTTATGACCGCGTGCTCTGCTAACTGCGCAGTTGCTGCCGTGACTTGGGGGTGGGTTGGGCTATACTTTGGACGCTTATAACTCCATTTCTAGATGGACGATCTTCATGAAACTTTCGGAATATATTAAGAGTATCTAAATCTACCTATGTGCCAAATTGCAAGTCTCTAGTATTTGAAATGCGTTTTTTTTTTAAATTGGGGGCGAAGGGGCGTGGTATCCAAAATCTGTAAGTTACATAATCTGCGTATCCATAATATCTATCTAAATATCGTATCGTCTTATATGTAGATTCATTTTAAAGCTTGAAGAATTCTCTGTCGAATGCCTTTTAAATTTTTAAAATATCTTACTTGGTTCGAAAGTTATGATTTTTGAGACGCAAAATGAGCAAAGGCCCCACTGTGCGACGTCGCGACGCGTCGCTGCGTAAGTACTGCATATTTTCATAGGAATCATATTATTTCATCATCTTTTGCCGCCACTGCGTTACTTCAACGACAGCGAAGAAATCATTTCAATTTTGAATATCGTTGCGTAAATATAAAGTTAGTGAAAGCAGTGCATAAGAAGGATTTTGAACAAACTAAATAATAATAAACAAAAGAGAAACATCAAAACAAACAATATCAAAGCATTAGCAAAGCAAAGCAAAGTGAAAAAAAAAAAAAGACTTGGTGATGTTTGGACAAGATCACTGCATCGAGCAAGGATCTTGGACAAGTTCAAGTTTATTAAATGCTGAAACTGAAAAGTACAATCTTGATGTCTGAACAAGATCACTGCATCAAGCAAGGATCCTGAACAACTTCAATTGTATATAAAAAAAAAAAAGAAAAAACAAATAAAATAAAATAAACAAAAATATAAAATTTAAAATATCACACTATACTCAAGTAAGTAAGAACAAATGTGTGTGTAACTTTGTATTATACAAAACAAAATGTACATACTACATACATACGTACATATGTATGTTACAAAACATGACTGATGTCTGTCCGCCCTTAGGTATGATAACTGCAACGCGCAAGAATCATGTCTAGCTTCAGCACAGTTATCACAAAGTTATTAGTAAAAGTCAAAACTAAAACAAATTCAAATACTGCAAGAAATATAAAATACAAAAATAAGAACAATTGCTTATAGCAATATATGTATTATTGATGTCTTTCCGCCCTTAGGTAAGATTACTGCAACACGCAAGAATCATTCCTGGCTTCATCACAATTATCACAAAATTATTAATAAAAGTCAAAAATAAAAGAAATTCAAATACTGAAAGAAAAAAAAAATAAAATACAAAAGATAAGAACAATTGCTTATAGGAAGATATGATTGATGTCTGTCCGCTCAGGTATGATTACTGCAACTCGCAAGAATCATTCCTCGCTTCAGCACAGTCATGAAAAAAAAATAAATAAATAAATAAATAAATAAAAAAAAATAAATAAATAGAATAAAATAAAATAAATAAAACAAAACAAATAAATAAATAAAAAAAAAAATAAAAATAAATAAATAAAAATAAAATAAATAAAAGGATGTCTGTCCGCCATTAGGTACGATTACTGCAACGCGCAAGAATCATTCCTGGCTTCAGCACAGTCATGAAAAAAAAAAAAAAAAAAAAAAAAAGAATTTAACAATATTTATGTGAAACATAAAATATACTTAAAATGTTTGAAAACAAATAATAATAATAATATTCTTCACAGAACAAGTAAAACAAAAGAGGATACAAACAATACTACGGAATCACAACACACATACAGGACGCAATAGATGCCGCACCTGCTACACTACACTACACACTACACAGTACCACCAACATTAAAACTAACATAAGTAAGATAAGAAAACAAATCAAATTTAAGTAAGAAACCCACATCACACCAACTATTACAACACGAATAGTAGCATCATACATATCCACTACCCTATACCCATTACAAACTAAATATATAAATACACAAATATTTTACATACACATTTACATAAATAATGTCAAAAGCAATAACAACAAGGAGTGCAAGACGCACTGGCAACGTAGCAGACAGTAGGGAAGAATCTCCGATTTTCGATATATCATTAGATGAAAACATAGCCCCGGCTCAAGAAGCCAATACAAATATTCTGAACATAACAGGTAACATTAAAATATCAGATGTTATAAAAACTATGCCCACTTACGAAGGAAAGTCAGAAGAATTAGGTGAATTTATTATGAACGTTGAAGAAATACTTTCTTTTATAAAGGGCTCAGAACAAACTCCGACTGGAGTATTTATATTAAGAGCGATACGGAACAAAATCCAAGGGAAAGCCCACGAAATATTATATCAAACAAGAGCAAAATTAGATTGGAACGAAATAAACAAGTAAGAACGTTGCAGTTAGGCGCCACTAACTGCGATATACTTTGTTCCCATAGAAGCATCTTATTTATTTAATAAACATTTAATTAACGAAATATTTCGGCAATTAGAAAACGTACATGGCAAGCAACAAACGTTTTTCCTACACATACATACAGATTTACACATGTACACACTATACGAGTATACACAATTTTCTAAGTATACATACAAAAGTTTGCATGCCAGAATATTCTACGAATTGTGACTGAATTGGGAATTTTTCGACCGTTATTTTAGTTTTGTCAAAAGGCGCTCTAGCAATGCATTACAATGTCTTATTTGGTTTTAGTTAATGAAGTGCAGGTCAGGGCAGTGGCGCTGGTGGTAAGCACTATGCAAGCTATACTTAGGTGCGTGGGTTCGAATCCCGCTAAAAACTTTTTTCAAAAATTATTTATTTTTTATTTTTTATATTTGTATATTTATTATAAAATGCTTGCTGCCAATTGATGATAATTTATAAACATACGCATATGAATTTTGCATTTAAGCAAAAACTAAAACAATTTTTCCGATTTGCCACGCTGTGTGGCAAGCAGTTTTTCTATGCATGCATATATGTATTTATGTGTACACAGATGTTTGTAAGTGTATACACATCCAAAAGTGTATACATATTGCAAGAATTGCGATTGTATTGTTTTGTTTCGTCACAAGCTGCTGATCAGCTGGTCAGCTGATCAGCTGTGAATTGATTTAGGTTTAGCTAACGATTACATGTTGTTTTCAAAAGACCTAGGTTCGAATCCCGCTGGAAACTTTTTATTTATTAATCAAAACTAATCAATTTTATTTTTTTAAATTTATTAATATTATTAAATTTATGTTAAAATGCTTTTTGCCATCTTAGCAATTGCTACTAAGCTATTATATGCATGAATTATGTAGTTGGCCACAACAAACTTCTTTGCCGATTTACCACGCCCCCAGTGGGCGTAGACGCATAATTTTTGGCCAGTTCTTAGAAAAGGCCGAGGCTAACATGCCTGCAAAATTTGGATGCTTACATTCCAAAAATGCGAAAATTACAGGGTATTTTTCGATATGCCACGCCCCCAAAGAGGCTGAAAAATTATTTTTGGGGCATCGATAGAGGAGAACATTAGTAACTCAACCATCCAATTTTCAAGCTTCTAGCTCTAAAACTGTAGGAGATATAAACTTTTGCGGTTTGCCACGCCCCCTGTGGGCGTAGATATATCTACCATAGCTTATTAGTCTTGGGTTGTCAACCCGAGTATACATGCAAAATTTCAAGTCTCTAGTGTCAATAGTGTTCAAAATATAGCACAATTTGAAAAATCACTATATATTCAGGTCCGATTTGCCACGCCCCCAATGGGCGTAGACATATAACTTTTTGATCGATCTTCTTAGAATCATAACATTAACTCACATGCAAAATTTCAGCGTTCTAGCTTTAACGGTGTAGAAGATACGTATTTCCCGATTTGCCACGCCCCCAATGGGCGTAGATATATCCGCCATAGCTTTTTGAACTTGGGTTGTCACCCCGAGTATACATTTCAAATTGCAACTCTCTAGCTCATCATCTAGTATGATAACTTAACTATGGGCGGAAGAGTTTTCCGATTTGCCACGCCCCTAGTGGGCGGATCGGGAAAATTTTTACACTTTATAATTCGGGAGCATATATGAGTATATGTTTAAAATTTCAAGTCTCTAGCTCTAATAGCGCCGAAAAATATTGCGTTCATACGGACAGACGGACAGACGGACAGACGGACGGACGGACAGACGGACAGACGGACGGACAGCAAGACGGACATTGCACAAAACCAATATACTTTTTCCCCTTCGGGAACAAAGTATAAAAATACACTGGTTAGAAATTTTTCGGACAAAAGGACAGAATTTGATTTAATCGCTGAACTAGGTATTCTAGCAATACAAAGTCACCCCGTAGAAATTCTTTACGAAAAAATTACCAACTTGCAGCGAACTTTAATAAATATTGTCAACGAAAAAGAAAGTAATCCAACAGTGCGAGAAACAAAAAAAGATTTTTTTATAAAACAATGCTTAGCCACATTCCTAAGAGGACTACGGGGACCATTAGGACCCAGTATCCGAGGAAGAAACCCATTAGATATTATTACAGCCTACGAACTAGCAATAGCCGAAAAAGAAATTTTTAAAAATCAAAGACAAGCTAGATTCTGGAGTCAAACTAATAAAAATTCAATTAAATTTAACAATAATTTTACAGGTCGTGAGTCAAATAGATCACAAAAGCAACAAATCGGAGAGAAAACTAATTACAGTAATAAACCGTACAGCCATTAGATGTAATTCAAATGGATATATAGTCAATTAGACATAAATATATATTAACAATAATTAACAAGCTATCAAGATTTGCTACCGGTTACACCATAACTGCTAGAAACTGTATTAATGTTGTTAAATCAGTCAAACATTTCATTTGTACCTTCGGAATTTCAAAAAAGATAATTTGTGACCAAGGACCTGAATTTGCGGGAAACATATTTGTTGATTTCTGTAGACAATATAATATCATCAGACACGTAACGTCATTTCAACAATCTTCAAGTAACTCCACAGTGGAACGTTTTACTCATCCCTAACAGAAACTTACAGAATCATATACGATTTGAAACAAAAAAAAAAATAATCTACCTTGCACACACGAAGAGATATTGTAGGAAGCATTGACCACGTATAATAATGCCATTCACTCAAGCACAGGTTATATTCGAATTATTTTAGGAAGAACGCATATTTTAATAAAACAGCTAACTCTACCAACGAGCATGAATATTTACAATAACTAAATTTATACCAAAGAAAATTATATCCAGAATTAATCCAGCACAACTTGACAAAAACGAAATTGTTTTTGAAAAGAGATGAGAAAAAATAAATTAACACCACGATTTACATTACATAAAGTACTAGAAGACAAGGGCCCAACTTTCATATCAAAGAAGAAACAAAAATGTACAAGTCTAAAATAAAACGTATAACTAGAAAACCAAATAATTCTCAACCACAGTATTTAAGCAAACCAAGTTATACGAAATAAAAAATAAATAAATAAAAAATAAAAAAAATAAAAATAAAAAAAAATCGTATATGACATGCATAAACAAATATAATATATTATTAAGACAAATTTTGAAATGTACATATATGAATTGTTATAATTAAGTTAAGTTAATTAGGTTACCAAAATTAATATATAAGACTACAACAATAATACAAACAAGAGGCATTTACAGGAGATCTAAAAGCTAGAAAGAAACATCAACAATGGATAGCAATCCATTAATTTCTCATTCAGACCATATCTCGCTCTGGCCATCACTTCAATCTAGGGGGGGGGAGGAGTTACCTCACTAGTCACATAAACGGTCACACTGGAGATTATCATCGATTAACGATAACATAGACGGTCACATTGGAGATCATTATCGAACATAACGAATAAAGATCAGTCTATAGTTCACTTTACTCGAAGCTACACGTCTTTTAATTTTGTAAAATCAATAACAGATTGATAACTCGCGCGCTTATAAGTGTGTAAAGAAGAAGAGTATCACTTTTTTGCAGGGTT
This sequence comes from Drosophila koepferae, assembly GCA_030914345.1. Lineage (NCBI taxonomy): Eukaryota > Metazoa > Arthropoda > Insecta > Diptera > Drosophilidae > Drosophila > Drosophila koepferae. Next base: position 146,372 of record JAUESR010000053.1, read on the forward strand.
CAGGGGATCTCGTAGTCGAGCCGTCTCGACTAGAGCCTTCTTACTTGTTATATATAAATTAAAGAAATAATATTAAACAGATTCCCATTTTGAAAAAATTGTTTTTTTGCATTATTGACTTAGATATTTGCATCTAAAGTCAAAAAATCAAATTTTTTTTCAGTGTGCCAACTCATTCTTGACAGACTGTATGTATGTACATGTATATATACATTGCATTGCCAAAAAAAAAATAATAATAATAATAATAATAATAGATGGCGCTTATATTAGTTGAAATTCGAAAATTTTTATATTATTAAATATTATTAAAAATAGACCCAACAAATAGACGTTCTTCGATTAACACGCATCACCTTAATTAACACAGACACTTCATAATTGTAAAAGAAATATATCAATGCCACTCGAAGCTGTAATAGCCATAATAAATAAGTTCACTGCTAAAGCTAGCAAGTTTAAATTCTTAGACCATGCTAGGCTAGTTTTGAATGTACATGTGTGCATACATATAGGAAAACCGCAGATGTCACGTGCTTTTGTTATTTGGGCAAACTTTCTGTTCATTATTTTCTGTTGACTTAACGGAATAGAATATAATTGAAACAAAAACACTTTCAGAAATGTTTGAAATTAAAAAAAAAACACTTATTCACAATTAGTTAAACTACCAACTTACTTTCAAAGGTATCAAATACAAAAGAATAAATAATAATAAACAAGTAAGAACGTTGCAGTTAGGCGCCACTAACTGCGATATACTTTGTTCCCATAGAAGCATCTTATTTATTTAATAAACATTTAATTAACGAAATATTTCGGCAATTAGAAAACGTACATGGCAAGCAACAAACGTTTTTCCTACACATACATACAGATTTACACATGTACACACTATACGAGTATACACAATTTTCTAAGTATACATACAAAAGTTTGCATGCCAGAATATTCTACGAATTGTGACTGAATTGGGAATTTTTCGACCGTTATTTTAGTTTTGTCAAAAGGCGCTCTAGCAATGCATTACAATGTCTTATTTGGTTTTAGTTAATGAAGTGCAGGTCAGGGCAGTGGCGCTGGTGGTAAGCACTATGCAAGCTATACTTAGGTGCGTGGGCTCGAATCCCGCTAAAAACTTTTTTTCAAACATTATTTATTTTTTATTTTTTATATTTGTATATTTATTATAAAATGCTTGCTGCCAATTGATGATAATTTATAAACATACGCATATGAATTTTGCATTTAAGCAAAAACTAAAACAATTTTTCCGATTTGCCACGCTGTGTGGCAAGCAGTTTTTCTATGCATGCATATATGTATTTATGTGTACACAGATGTTTGTAAGTGTATACACATCCAAAAGTGTATACATATTGCAAGAATTGCGATTGTATTGTTTTGTTTCGTCACAAGCTGCTGATCAGCTGGTCAGCTGATCAGCTGTGAATTGATTTAGGTTTAGCTAACGATTACATGTTGTTTTCAAAAGACCTAGGTTCGAATCCCGCTGGAAACTTTTTATTTATTAATCAAAAACTAATCAATTTTATTTTTTTAAATTTATTAATATTATTAAATGTGTGAATTGATTTAGGTTTAGCTAACGATTACATGTTGTTTTCAAAAGACCTAGGTTCGAATCCCGCTGGAAACTTTTTATTTATTAATCAAAAACTAATCAATTTTATTTTTTTAAATTTATTAATATTATTAAATTTATGTTAAAATGCTTTTTGCCATCTTAGCAATTGCTACTAAGCTATTATATGCATGAATTATGTAGTTGGCCACAACAAACTTCTTTGCCGATTTACCACGCCCCCAGTGGGCGTAGACGCATAATTTTTGGCCAGTTCTTAGAAAAGGCCGAGGCTAACATGCCTGCAAAATTTGGATGCTTACATTCCAAAAATGCGAAAATTACAGGGTATTTTTCGATATGCCACGCCCCCAAAGAGGCTGAAAAATTATTTTTGGGGCATCGATAGAGGAGAACATTAGTAACTCAACCATCCAATTTTCAAGCTTCTAGCTCTAAAACTGTAGGAGATATAAACTTTTGCGGTTTGCCACGCCCCCTGTGGGCGTAGATATATCTACCATAGCTTATTAGTCTTGGGTTGTCAACCCGAGTATACATGCAAAATTTCAAGTCTCTAGTGTCAATAGTGTTCAAAATATAGCACAATTTGAAAAATCACTATATATTCAGGTCCGATTTGCCACGCCCCCAATGGGCGTAGACATATAACTTTTTGATCGATCTTCTTAGAATCATAACATTAACTCACATGCAAAATTTCAGCGTTCTAGCTTTAACGGTGTAGAAGATACGTATTTCCCGATTTGCCACGCCCCCAATGGGCGTAGATATATCCGCCATAGCTTTTTGAACTTGGGTTGTCACCCCGAGTATACATTTCAAATTGCAACTCTCTAGCTCATCATCTAGTATGATAACTTAACTATGGGCGGAAGAGTTTTCCGATTTGCCACGCCCCTAGTGGGCGGATCGGGAAAATTTTTACACTTTATAATTCGGGAGCATATATGTTCCCCTTCGGGAACAAAGTATAAAAAGAAAGAAATATAAAAAAAAAAAAATAAATAAAAACAAGAAGTTATGAAGGGCTTAGGCGAGACTAGAACCTGCGACACCCTAACATTAGTTTCATCTGTCTAGCCATCTACACCACAGCTCACTTAAACGGCAGAGTAGCGAAAATGAATGAAATTCGCCATATACGAAAAAAAAAACTCAAACAGAGGCTGAAAATACAAAGACAATGCTAACGCAGTTCAAAAACAATTGTGATTCTTAGAATATACACGAATAGCAACATAGAAAACGGCCCAAGATTTTTTGTGTGTATATGTGCACACGCATACGAAAATTGATTTGCATTGCTCAACGTTGCTTGCATTTCCCTTGTTTTAAAATTTTAAAAATATATAATGGAATGTAATAAGAGTTTCAGCATATGATCTACATATTCTATTTAACATTTTTGGTTTTTTTTAGAAATCATAACTCTTTTACAATTAGCTTTACATGCACAAATATGTACATACATACATATATACATATGTATGTATGTATGTACGCCTGCGTGCGTCTTGCTGTCTCGCTGCCTGTGTTGCTGCGGCACATGGGTTTTGATGAGAAAACTTTGATGATTAATAATTCTCTTTCTAGATGCACAATCGTATTGATATGTTCAGATGAAGATTATGATATTAATATCTATATGCCAAACCAAACTGTATGTCTCTAGTATTTGAAATGCATTTTTTACACATTTGGGGGTGTGGGGGCGAATTGGGGACCGGAATCCAAAATCTGACAAAAGCCGAAATTGTAATAAATTTGTATCTATATATATGCAGAAGACTTGGATAATCTAACTCTAAAGATGAATTTGCTAGAATTTTATAACTGGTTCCCGATAAATTCATTTATCGATAACTATGCAAATATACAAGTTATCGAATTTCTGAAACAAACTCGTACTGCGCGTGCAATTTACGGACCTAACACAAAAAGAATGAACTCTCTAGCTTTTGTATCTTCGGAAATCGACGCGTTCAAACATACGGACAGGCGGACAGACGGACATGGCTATATCAACTTTTCTCGTCACCCTGATCAAGAATATATATACTTTATGGGGTCTGCCACGCCTCCTTCTGCCTGTTACATACTTTTAACAAAACCATTATACCCTGATTTCCCATTTTCAATGGGTTCAGGGTATAATAAATATATAATAAATTAACTATGTAAAATTAATATAAATAATAATAAGTAAGAAAGCTGTAGTCGAGATTGCACGACTACGAAATCCCCTGAGCCATCCTTCGAACTAATAATATTCCAAGAATGCTTCGTTTCGATTCCCCTCGCGTAACATCGATATAATCGATGGTTTTTATGTTGTGTGATATTTCGATGCATCGATTTTTTTCAATATCGATATATCGTCATTTAAATATAAGTGGCAAAACAAAACATATGTGTCCAAAATTTGTATTAAAAATTTATTAATAGGCTTGTGGTTTTTGAAGTTTTTTGGTAGTTCCTCTATAAAAATGGACAAATTTGTCATTTCATCAAGTAAGTATTTTATACCCGGTACACTACGTTTAATAAACTTTTCTATAAATCAAACTGAACGCATTTATCACATTTAAGATAAAACCTGCAATGCTCCCGCTGAAATTGTGCCCCCTACAATTAAACGAAAGATATTGCCATTAAAAGTTTGGTTACATTTTCAAAAACTAAAATATATGTTTTCCGAATGCCGCCACTGCGGTACAGAGTACCGTACAAGTGGAAACACTTCCAATTCAATGGAACACTTAAGACACCCTTTGTTCAAAGTGACTATGTTGAAACAACTCCTCCAAAATTGGACCAATTTATTTCAAGAAGCGAAGCATACGGCCCCAACTCTGCAAAAAAAAGGATGCATTGATAAGTCATTGACAGAATTATTGCGTTTGATTTGCAGACGTTTAGTGTAGTGAAAAATATGGAATTTAGAAACTTTGTTCGTACCTTGGATCCAAAGTATATTTTCTCCAGCCGAAGGCACTTGAAGGAAGTTCTAATAAAAGATATGTATGAGAGTTCTTTGGTTAAGCTTAGAGAAGTGCTGAGTAATGTGAAATGTTGCTCTATAACAAGACACGTGGACATCTCAAGCAAATACGAATTATATTACCGTCACTTGCCACTTTGTTGAAAATTTTAATTTAAATGCAGCTGTTTTTCCACAAGACCTCTTGTGTGTTAAACTAACCACGCCAGTGACAATATTGCTACAACACTGCAAGAAATATTCGATGATGATTATATATGATGATTATATATGACAAGATCACAGCCGTTGTATCGGACAATGCAGCCAGGGCGTGCGAAATTCTACAAAAGCAACACTTGCCTTGCTTTACACACACGCTAAACCTGGGTTTTCAGGATTTCATGGCTGAAGTAACTATTAAACAAATTATGGCCAGTGTGAAGAGAAAAGTTACATTCTTCAAGAGCAGTTCAGTGGCCAACGCCAAGTTTAACAACGCTCAGAATACGGGAAGTCCTCTAAATTTATTGCAAAAAGCTCCGATAAGGTGGAACAGTGCGTACTATATGTTACAACGGGTCTTGCATACTAGGGAACCACTAATCGAAACACTTTTTAAATCGCAAAATGTACCATCTTCCCTGTCTGAGGAGCAATTTATTATTATAAAAGATATGCGATGTGTTGAAGCCATTTGAAACTGCAACAAAACTCACGTCGGCTTCGTCCGTAACATTTTCATTGATTATTCCGGCTGTTCAAGCATGAACATGGCACATAAATAAATATATAAAACAAGTAATAAAGCTGTAGTCGAGACTGCTCGACTACGAAATACCCTAAGCCCTTCTTCGAACGAATAATGTTCGAAGAATGCTTCGTTTCAAAAACACGAGCACACACACGCTTGTAAGCATGTATGTGTGTGAGCAATGCAGGCGGCTTGCTGTCTCGCTGCCTGTGTTGCTGCGGCACATGGGTTTTGATGAGAAAACTTTGATGATTAATAATCCTGTTTCTAGATGGACAATCGTATTGATATCTTCAGATTATGATTATGAAATTCATATCTATATGCTAAACCGAACTGCATGTCTCTAGTATTTTAAATGTATTTTTTACACATTTGGGGGTGTGGGGGGAATCGGAGACCGGAATCCAAAATCTGACAAAAACCGAAATTGTAATATTAATATTAATTAGTATCTATATATATGCAGAAGACTTGGAGACTCTAACTCTAAAGATAAATTGGCTAGAATTTTATAGCTGGTTCCCGATAAATTAGTTTATCAATAACTTTGCAAATATACAAGTTATTGAATTTCTGAAACAAACTCGTACTGCGCGTGCAATATACGAACCTAACACAAAAAGAATGAACTCTCTAGCTTTTGTATTTTCGGAAATCGACGCGTTCATACATACGGACGGACGGACAGACGGACATGGCTAGATCAACTTTTCTCGTCACCCTGATCAAGAATATATATACTTTATGGGGTCTACGACGTCTCCTTCTGCCTGTTACATACCATTATATCCTAATTGCCCATTTTCAATGGGTTCAGGATATACAAAAATAAGAGGTGCCTAAAGGCACTCTTACATCTTAGAGGGTTAATTCAAAGTTGGGGTAGGCACACGTCCAATTTTCGTGACCCATACACGCATAAAAATTTGAAAATGCCCCAGGCAGAGCATTCATTCGAATGCCTATACAAGTGATACTCGACGATTGTGATTATCACATCACAGACGTACACATATGTATGTATGTGTGTGTGTGTGTAGGCTCACAATATCTACCAAACGGCAATCGCTGGGAAGTATAAATGTGTATGTGTGTACCTATGCAAGCTCACAATACCTACCCAACATTTACTGCTGGTACATAGATGTACTTTTGCCTTGCAACCACTTCAAGATATGTTTTGAGTGCCACACAAATTTACAAAATCGAAGTGCTAATTCTTTATTGCTCTGCCCATATTGCAGACAAATAGTTGAGAATATCATTAAAGTTTTTCAATAAATATTTTGGAAATGCAATCATTTTGTTTTGTTTTGTTATTTTTTAAAGCCCGTTTATCGTGTCATAACGCCCATTAAAAAAGTGAAATAAAGTCTGCCGTACATTATGTCACATTTGAAAGTGTCATTACGCCCGTGGGCTTTGTGACGCGAAAATGTGTGTCTTAAGCTAGGTACACACGATGCAAACAATTTGCAGCAAGTTAAAAATAATTTGTAGCAAAAGTTTGCACAACTGTTCACACCAATGCAAATATTGCATGCAAATTACTTGCTGCAATCCATTTTTGTTTTGCACGTAAATTTGTGCATGGCTATTTCGTGCAATATATTGCGTTAATGTCTACACGTGTTTTCATTTCTTATTTGCATTGCTTGCAAGTGACACTCATTTGCAAGTTCTGTTGTTTGGGAAAAGGCAAGGAATAACGAAATGTTAATATTATGTCGGCACAAAAATCGAGAGTTGCTGCTGTTGCTATATTAGTAATTTTGATCAAAAATATTTCATAAACAAGTAAGAAGGCTCTAGTCGAGACGGCTCGACTACGAGATCCCCTGAACCCAGCAAAAAAGTGATACTCTTCTTCTTTACGCACTTATGAGCGCGCGCTCTGCTAACCGCGCAGTTGCTGTCGTGGCTTGGAGGCGGGTTGGGCTGAATTTTGGACGCTCATAACTCCATTTCTAGATGGACTATCTTTATGAAATTTTTAAAGTAGATTAAGAGTATTTGAATCTATATATATGCCAAATTGCAAGTTTCTAGTATTTGAAATGCGTTTTTTTTAAATTGGGGGCGAAGGGGGCGTGGCATCCAAAATCTGTAAATTACATAATCTGCGTATCCATAATATCTATCTATGTATACAAATTTGAAGTCTCTAGCTGAAACGATGTAGAAGTTATGCTCAAAAAACCTAAAAAATGTAAACGAATTTTTGATTTTTTATCGATAATTTGGAAATGGGATGAGTTATCGAAAAAACAAAATAAACTCGTACTGCGTAACTAACATACGAGTGTTCATGTGAAATTTCAGCTCTCTAGCTTTTGTAGTTTCCGAAATCTCGACGTTCATACGGACGGACAGACGGACAGACGGACAGACGGACGGACGGACAGACGGACAGACGGACAGACGGACGGACAGACGGACAGGGCTAGATCAACTTTTCTCGTCACCCTGATCAAGAATATATATACTTTATGGGGTCTGCCACGCCTCCTTCTGCCTGTTACATACTTTTAACAAAACCATTATACCCTGATTTCCCATTATCAATGGGTTCAGGGTATAAAAAGTGAGAAGTGATAGATTTGGTAAAAAAAAAAAAAAACAGCTAACAGTGGTAGTACCTATGTACTTCAACTATAAAGGCACGCATAGCGTTAGCAGTTGCAAACTATAAAATAATTTACTTTGATGTAGGAGGCAAAGGAATAATTTCTGATGGAGGATGTTAAGGTGCCCCATGTACTTGTAGCGGATGATGCATTCAGATAGAAATGATACATAATGAAACCATGTCCATTTAGAAATCAACCTGCCATTGGAACTAGGGCCAGAAAAGACAATAGATGTTGTCTCTGCAATTTGCGCATTACATAACTGGTTGATGGCCAAGAAAGAGTCAAAAAATGAACTGCATACCATTTCAGAGAAGTACGGAAAACTCTACTGAATTTAAACATTTTTTTGTACCTGATGATGAAGTGTCATGGCAATATAAACATATGTATATGAAATAATCAATGACTCAGATATTTTCAATAAATTTTATTATTTACAAAAATTTTGAATTTTATAATTATTTCTGTCGTCATTTTTAATGAATTTAGGCGCTTTGCTTGCTGCAATATAGCGATTGAAAGCAAACAGCACATGCAACCCTGCAAGCAACTGACGCAACCAACTTAACGTCAAAATTCTGTATTCAAACGACAAGCAAAAAAAGTTGCCGCAAACAGTTATTGCTAATTTTTTGTTTGCAGCAAAATGTTTGCGTTCAAACGTGCAAATTTGATTGCAGCATTCAACTTTCTGCAAATTGTTTGCATCGTGTGTACCTAGCCTTAGCGCATATATGTATTTATGTATGTATGTGTACACAGATGTTTGTACGTGTATACACATCCAAGTGTGTATATGTACATATTGCGAGAATTGCGATTGTATTGTTTTGTTTTGTCAAAAGCTGCTGATCAGCTGTGAATTTATTTATGTTTAGCTAACGATTACATGTTGTTTTCAAAAGACCTGGGTTCAAATCCCGCTGGAAACTTTTTATTTATTAATCGAAAACTTATAAATTTTATTTTTTTAATTCATTAATATTTTTATATTAATGTTAAAATGCTTTCTGCCATCTTAGCAATTGCTACTAAGCTATTATATGAATTTTGCCGATTTGCCACGCCCCCAGTGGTCGTAGACGCATAATTTTTTGCCAGTTCTTAGAAAGGGCCAATGAAAACATGCCTGCATTTGGTTGCTCACATTCCAAAAATGCGAAAATTACAGGCAATTTTTCGATGTGCCACGCCCCCAAAGAGGCTGAAATTATTTTTGGGTCATCGATAGAGGAGGACATTAGTAACTGAAATTTCAAGCTTCTAGCTCTAAAACTGTAGGAGATATAAACTTTTGCGGTTTGCCACGCCCCATGTGGGCGTAGATATATCTACAGCTTATTGGTCTTGGGTTGTCAACCGGAGTATACATGCAAAATTTCAAGTCTCTAGTGTCAATAGTGCTCAAAATATAGCATAATTTGAAAAATCACTATATATTCAGGTTCGATTTGCCCCCAATGATCGTAGACATATAACTTTTTGATCGATCTTCTTAGAATCATAACATTAACTCACATGCAAAATTTCAGCGTTCTAGCTTTAACGGTGTAGAAGATACGTTTTTCCCGATTTGCCACGCCCCCAATGGGCGTAGATATATCCGCCATTGCTTTTTGAACTTGGGTTGTCACCCCGAGTATACATTCCAAATTGCAACTCTCTAGCTAGTCATCTAGTATGATAACTTGCCTATGGGCGCAAGAGTTTTCCGATTTGCCACGCCCCTAGTGGGCGGATCGGGAAAATTTTTACACTTTTTAATTCGGGAGCATATGTGAGTATATGTTTAAAATTTCAGATCTCTAGCTCCAATAGCGCCGCTAAATATTTCGTTCATACGGACAGACGGACGGACAGCAAGACGGACATTGCACAAACCCAATATACTTTTTTCCCTTTGGGAACAAAGTATAAAAATTGTAATTTGATTGGTCGTGCTATGCCGGGTAATTGTTTGAAATAAATGATTTTTAACCAAATGAAAATAACGGTTATAGACTTCAGATAAGAATAAGCATAGAGTCCGAGCCGACTGATATAGTAATCTTGATTATTTATTAGATGATAATTATTCCTTACATGTGTACCTAAAAAACCTTGTACGATGTCAAACGTACCCGTGATAACTTCTGACAATATATATAATACCAACGGGTATTATCACAGTCAAACTTTCAAAATGTGAGAATGACATTCATATGCCAAGCCCAGCCAAAATTCTTTAATATTTGAAATACTGTTTTACAAATCGGGGAGGATGAAATGTGACTTTGGGCTGGCATCCAAAATATAACAGAAATCTAAGTCGTGATCAAGATCGAGATGTAATTTCGATCTTGCTTCTAGTCTCTAGCTCTAGTTTCTGAAATCGCTGCGTTCACAGATACGAGGAGACAGGCGAAAAGTGGTAAATCGTCTCAGTTCTTATTACGAATATATATACAATTTGAGGTCTTCTACACCATCTTCTGCCTATTAAATGAATTTAATAATGCCATTATACCCGAATTTCTCACTTTCAATGTGTTAAGTGTATAAAAAAATCATTTATATACAAACATGTTTAGTCACGCTGAACGTCGTTACTATAAAATGTTCAATCTAATCAAAGCGCTGATAAGATATTTTGAAACAAAAAATTCAAAAGATACAATACGATAATTGCGAAGTCCATCATTATTATACGAATATTTTTAAACTGAAGAGCTACCAATTTTTATGCATTTTTGTATGATAGATATAAATGGCATGGATTAAACACTTTACCCATCTGCAATGATTGGCGATATTTGCTTCAAAGCTTTGGTTTTTTTGGCGATGAAATCCAAATTGAGTGTCCATGATTTAAGAAATATTGTATTTCCCTAGTGAGCATATCGGAAGATCCATATCACATATTGTGCTAACTCCACTAGAGTATATATTCAAAATGTTCAATCCTCCCGCTTTGTGTCTATCGCTTATTAAGATGTTTTTGGGATAAAAAAGAATTCAAAACTTGTCCTTCTTGAACAAATGAATTTTAATATTAGTAATAGTTCTTGTTCTTCGAATGTAAATATGGGCAAAGATTAAAAGAAAGGTTTATCACATATTGTGGGCACTTTTACACACCTTTTCGCATACAAAGCAACTTTTAAGCGCTATAAACTTATTTGAGATGACTCGGAAGAAAAATATTTGTAAAAAAAATTTTTTTAATGATGCACAAAATAAACAATAGTGCACTGAACGAGTTCCAGATGAGTTAGAGAACAGCACCAACCGATCGGCAGTGCTGACAAACGCAAACTAAATTGCTTGTTAGCCATAATTTTTTTATCAATATTTTCGTAAAACCTACACAATCTGTATAAATATATATAGGTATATAAATATACATGTATGTAAAACACACAAATATTACTCAGATATATGGCATTATTCGTTGCTGAGTTATAAAAGTGCTAAAACTGATAAACTCTATAAGAAATCGCCCATCGCACTTACAAGCTAATATAAATTACCTGCACTGCTCTATCAGATTACGAGTTTTGGAATATTTGGTTTATACTCTCACATAAAGTGTGCAGGGTATACGGATTTTGAGCCATGTTAGAGACTAGCAAAATTGTCAACCACTTTTGCTAATAGATCGATTTATTCGGATGATCTTTCGAGAACAAATCTGTTTCTGAACTAAAACGGGTGCGGGTACGAGTTAGTCTTATTTAATCGTTCGTAGTACTTAATTTATATTTTAGACACAAACACAAATTTTAACACACTGTGGTATAAACTTCAATTGAAATTCTGTAAACAAAACAATGTTAAGCTATTCAGACAATCTTTGATTTAATTGAATCATTCAATTTCAGAAATTATAAAATCATTTCGCTCGAGACATTTTTATTCATTTCTCAGAAACAGACAAAGCTAGTGTATATATCCGTGTTATGTACCAAGCTCTAAAGGAGTATACCAAGAGATTAGGGAACTAATTGAAATATTATTAACATCCATTATTGCTTATATGTAAAGCGATCCATACAATTTGTATAAATCAATTTAATAAGTACAACCAAAAGTTGTCTCTGCATAAGGGAGGGCCCAGCAAGCAGCGCTACGTTGAATCACTAACCATACAAAACATAGACTGGACAAAAGAAACTTTTTTCACGAACCAGATTTTGATTTCCCGTCCTAATCATCTTCGTATTTGCTCGGCTCAGTAATATACTACTCGGGCAGTGAAAATATCGTAGTTGATATTCAGTTCGCTGCCAGCGCTCGAACGAAATGATTATATTCTCATATGAAGTATCATTGTGAGCCATTCTGTCTTTACTGACACTCTCTATGCCTCTCATATATATACATATGTATGTATGTGTGTGTACGCAGGCACAAGCCAGCGCACAAAAATTGAAATTTGTCCGCGAGTCGCGATTCGCGACGATCCCATTTTCCCTTATAAGTAAGAGCATGTCGAACTCTTAAATAGGTTTGCCATTCTCATGCAAAATTTTAGTGTTTTCGTGATTATTTTTTGGAAGGGTATGAGAGTGCTGATGTGTAAAAGCAGTACTTTTTCGCAACGAGCAGGCACGCACACATTGAGTGTCCATGATTTAAGAAATATTGTATTTCCCTAGTGAGCATATCGGAAGATCCATATCACATATTGTGCTAACTCCACTAGAGTATATATTCAAAATGTTCAATCCTCCCGCTTTGTGTCTATCGCTTATTAAGATGTTTTTGGGATAAAAAAGAATTCAAAACTTGTCCTTCTTGAACAAATGAATTTTAATATTAGTAATAGTTCTTGTTCTTCGAATGTAAATATGGGCAAAGATTAAAAGAAAGGTTTATCACATATTGTGGGCACTTTTACACACCTTTTCGCATACAAAGCAACTTTTAAGCGCTATAAACTTATTTGAGATGACTCGGAAGAAAAATATTTGTAAAAAAAATTTTTTTAATGATGCACAAAATAAACAATAGTGCACTGAACGAGTTCCAGATGAGTTAGAGAACAGCACCAACCGATCGGCAGTGCTGACAAACGCAAACTAAATTGCTTGTTAGCCATAATTTTTTTTATCAATATTTTCGTAAAACCTACACAATCTGTATAAATATATATAGGTATATAAATATACATGTATGTAAAACACACAAATATTACTCAGATATATGGCATTATTCGTTGCTGAGTTATAAAAGTGCTAAAACTGATAAACTCTATAAGAAATCGCCCATCGCACTTACAAGCTAATATAAATTACCTGCACTGCTCTATCAGATTACGAGTTTTGGAATATTTGGTTTATACTCTCACATAAAGTGTGCAGGGTATACGGATTTTGAGCCATGTTAGAGACTAGCAAAATTGTCAACCACTTTTGCTAATAGATCGATTTATTCGGATGATCTTTCGAGAACAAATCTGTTTCTGAACTAAAACGGGTGCGGGTACGAGTTAGTCTTATTTAATCGTTCGTAGTACTTAATTTATATTTTAGACACAAACACAAATTTTAACACACTGTGGTATAAACTTCAATTGAAATTCTGTAAACAAAACAATGTTAAGCTATTCAGACAATCTTTGATTTAATTGAATCATTCAATTTCAGAAATTATAAAATCATTTCGCTCGAGACATTTTTATTCATTTCTCAGAAACAGACAAAGCTAGTGTATATATCCGTGTTATGTACCAAGCTCTAAAGGAGTATACCAAGAGATTAGGGAACTAATTGAAATATTATTAACATCCATTATTGCTTATATGTAAAGCGATCCATACAATTTGTATAAATCAATTTAATAAGTACAACCAAAAGTTGTCTCTGCATAAGGGAGGGCCCAGCAAGCAGCGCTACGTTGAATCACTAACCATACAAAACATAGACTGGACAAAAGAAACTTTTTTCACGAACCAGATTTTGATTTCCCGTCCTAATCATCTTCGTATTTGCTCGGCTCAGTAATATACTACTCGGGCAGTGAAAATATCGTAGTTGATATTCAGTTCGCTGCCAGCGCTCGAACGAAATGATTATATTCTCATATGAAGTATCATTGTGAGCCATTCTGTCTTTACTGACACTCTCTATGCCTCTCATATATATACATATGTATGTATGTGTGTGTACGCAGGCACAAGCCAGCGCACAAAAATTGAAATTTGTCCGCGAGTCGCGATTCGCGACGATCCCATTTTCCCTTATAAGTAAGAGCATGTCGAACTCTTAAATAGGTTTGCCATTCTCATGCAAAATTTTAGTGTTTTCGTGATTATTTTTTGGAAGGGTATGAGAGTGCTGATGTGTAAAAGCAGTACTTTTTCGCAACGAGCAGGCACGCACACATTTACAGTGTCTTGCTTCATGTATGAGTATTTATGTGACTGTGCGAAACTATTGCTGCCTATAGCAATTGTAGGGCCCAACATTTGCAGTTTATTGTTCTTGTGGACCTCGGCCTTAGAATTGTGGGAACGGTCTCAGATTTGTTCGATCTTGTAGACTGTCAAATCCGCATATGGCATGTATGTTTATATGCATGCATATGCATTTATTCTTATACATGTTTAATAAATAACTAGTAAGAACGTTGCACTTAGGCGCAACTAGCTGCAAAATACTCTGTTCCCATAGGTGCATTTTATTTATTTAATAAATATTTATACACTGCGCGGCATTAGGTTAGCGCCCCCCCTTACATTCACCGTCAATGCTCAATAAAATCTAAACCATCAGAGCTCGAGCCTTAATTTTTTTTATACCCTGAACCCATTGAAAATGGGAAATCAGGGTATAATGGTTTTGTTAAAAGTATGTAACAGGCAGAAGGAAGCGTGGCAGACCCCACAAAGTATATATATTCTTGATCAGGGTGACGAGAAAAGTTGATCTAGCCCTGTCCGTCTGTCCGTCCGTCCGTCTGTCCGTCTGTCCGTCTGTCCGTCTGTCCGTCCGTATGAACGTCGAGATTTCGGAAACTACAAGAGCTAGAGAGCTGAAACACATGAACACTCGTATGTTAGTTACGCAGTACGAGTTTATTTTGTTTTTTCGATAAGTCATCCCATTTCCAAATTATCGATAAAAAATCGAAAATTCGTTTACATTTTAAAGGTTTTTTGGGCATAACTTCTACACTGTTTCAGCTAGAGACTTCAAATTTGTTTATTTAGATAGATATTATGGATACGCAGATTATGTAATTTACAGATTTTAGATGCCACGCCCCTTTCGCCCCCAATTTGAAAAAAACGCATTTAAAATACTAGAGACTTCCAATTTGGCATATAGATGCATTTTAATACTCCTAATCTATTCTGAAAATTTCATGACGATCGTTCATCTAGAAATGGAGTTATGAGCGTCCAAAGTTCAGCCCAACCCGCCCCAAGCCACGACAGCAACTGCGCGGTTAGCAGAGCGCGCGCTTATAAGTGTGTAAAGAAGAAGAGTATCACTTTTTTGCAGGGTTCAGGGGATCTCGTAGTCGAGCCGTCTCGACTAGAGCCTTCTTACTTGTTTATATTATTTTACATTCAATTCTCTTTAAAATGAAGTAATAATGGCTTTTAGCAATACGGAAAATGTGTAACTAAAATCGCGTCATCAGGCAACATGTTGTCTTTTCAGATGAAAAAAATTTTATTCGGCACACCGGGCTAAAAACTGTTTTTCCGCATTTCCAAAAACCTTTTTCAGGACCTATAGTGGACTGTCCAACATGGTAATGCACCTATTCACTTTTCCCGATCCGTGAAGTCATGAATATAGGGCCAAAAAGGTGATCTGCTGGCATGGCCACCATGGTCACTCGGCCTTAAAATCCTTGAAATGAATAGATTATTGCCGGCTTTAATTTTGTTTATACCCTGAACCCATTGAAAATGGGAAATCAGGGTATAATGGTTTTGTTAAAAGTATGTAACAGGCAGAAGGAGGCGTGGCAGACCCAATAAAGTATATATATTCTTGATCAGGGTGACGAGAAAAGTTGATATAGCCATGTCCGTCTGTCTCTCCGTCCGTCTGTCCGTCTGTCCGTATGTTTGAACGCGTCGATTTCCGAAGATACAAAAGCTAGAGAGTTCTTTTTGTGTTAGGTCCGTATATTGCACGCGCAGTACGAGTTTGTTTCAGAAATTCGATAACTTGTATATTTGCAAAGTTATCGATAAATGAATTTATCGGGAACCAGTTATAAATTTCTAGCTAATTCATCTTTAGAGTTAGAGTCTCCAAGTCTTCTGCATATATATATAGATACTAATTTAATAAAATTTCGGTTTTTGTCAGATTTTGGATTCCGGTCCCCAATTCGCCCCCACACCCCCAAATGTGTAAAAAATGCATTTCAAATACTAGAGACATGCAGTTTGGTTTGGCATATAGATATGAATATCCTAATCTTAATCTGAACATATCAATACGATTGTCCATCTAGAAACAGAATTATTAGTCTATAAAGTTTTCTCAAACCCATGTGGCGCAGCAAGCAAGGCAGCGACACAGCAAGACGCATTGCAGGCATACCTCCATACATACAATGGCTCACAGCTTTTTTCGTGCAGTGGTATAGTAAAACTTTAAAGGCGTATTGCCGCTAAACCATTAAAGATATCCAAAAAATTTAAATGAGGTCTTATTCATTAGTCATCCATTATATAGTAAAGCACTTCATTATTTTTTTATTCTAAGAAATAACATTTAAAACTGAAGAAAACTAAAATAACTGCCCTTTTCTATGTCACAGCTTATTTCGTGCACTGCACTTAACACTCTAAATTATCAACAATATACATATATATGCATGTATGTATGTATATGTGTACAAGCGTAGATCAGCGTGTGGCTGCAATCGTACATATGTACATATGTATGTACAT
This sequence comes from Drosophila koepferae, assembly GCA_030914345.1. Lineage (NCBI taxonomy): Eukaryota > Metazoa > Arthropoda > Insecta > Diptera > Drosophilidae > Drosophila > Drosophila koepferae. Next base: position 163,253 of record JAUESR010000053.1, read on the forward strand.
ATTTGTGCATGTAAAGCTAATTGTAAAAGAGTTATGATTTCTAAAAAAACCTAAAATGTTAAATAGAATATGTAGATCATATGCTGAAACTCTCATTACATTCCATTATATGTATATTTTTAAAATTTTAAAACAATGGAAATGCAAGCAACGTTGAGCAATGCAAATCAATTTTCGTATGCGTGTGCACATATGCACACAAAAAATCTTGGGCCGTTTTCTATGTTGCTATGCGTGTATATTCTAAGAATCACAATTGTTTTTGAATTGCGTTAGAATTGTCTTTGAATTGTATTTGTATTTTCAGCCACTGCTTTAGTGTTTCTTTCTTATATGGCGAATTTCATTCGTTCTCGCTACTATGCCGTTTGAGTGAGCCGTGGTGTAGATGGCTAGGCAGATGCAACGAATGCAGGTTCTAGTCTCGCCTAAGCCCTTCATAATCTCTTATTCTTATTTTTAATATTTTTTATTATTTCCTTCTTTATTATTATTTATTCTTTTGTATTTGATACCTTTGAAAGTCAGTTGGTAGTTTAACTAATTGTGAATAAGTGCGTTTTTTTTTAATTTCAAATATTTAATAGCATCACTTCTGAAAATGTGTTTGCTTCAATTATATTTTATTCCGTTAAGTCAACAGAAAACAAGTAAGAAAGCTGTAGTCGAGACTGCTCGACTACGAAATCCCCTGAGCCCTTCTTCGAACGAATAATGTTCGAAGAATGCTTCGTTTCGATTCTCCACGCGTAAGAAACTATACACGCAAAAACACGAGCACACACACGCTTGTAAGCATGTATGTGTATGAGCAATGCAGGCGGCTTGCTGTCTCGCTGCCTGTGTTGCTGCGGTACATGGGTTTTGATGAGAAAACTTTGATGATTAATAATTCTGTTTCTAGATGGACAATCGTATTGATATCTTCAGATTATGATTATGATATTCATATCTATATGCTAAACAAAACTGCATGTCTCTAGTATTTTAAATGCATGGGGGGGAAATGGGGACCGGAATCCCAAATCTGACAAAAACCGAAATTGTAATAAATTAGTATCTATATATATGCAGAAGACTTGGAGACTCTAACTCTAAAGATGAATTAGCTAGAATTTTATAACAGGTTCCCGATAAGTTCGTTTATCGATAACTTTGCAAATATACAAGTTATCGAATTTCTGAAACAAACTCGTACTGCGCGTGCAATATACAAACCTAACACAAAAAGAATTAACTCTCTAGCTTTTGTATCTTCGGAAATCGACGCGTTCATACATACGGACGGACGGACGGACGGACGGACAGACGGACAGGGTTAGATCAACTTATTTTTTTTATGCTGATCAAGAATATATATACTTTATGAGGTCTGCCACGCCTCCTTCTGCCTGTTACATACATTTAACAAAACCATTATACCCTGATTTCCCATTTTCAATGGGCTCAGGGTATAAAAAATTAAGGCTCGAGCTCTGATGGTTTAGATTTTATTGAGCATTGACGGTGAATGTAAGGGGGGGCGCTAACCTGATGACGCGCAGTGTATATATATACATACAGATTTACACATGTACACACTATACGAGTAAACACACGATTTTCTATGCATGCATATAATAGTGTGCATGCTACAATATTTTATGAATCGTGATTGAATTTTGAATTTTTCGATCTTTACTCTAGTTTTGCCAAAAGGCGCTCTAGCAGTGTCTTATTTTGTTTTAGTTAACGAAGATCATAGCAAGGCAGTGGCGCTGGTGGTAAGTGCTATGCAATCTGCACTTGGGGGCGTGGGTTCGAATCCCGCAAAAAACTTTTTTTTTCGAAAAATTATTATTATACCCTGAACCCATTGAAAATGGGAATTCAGGGTATAATAGTTTTGTGAAAATGTATGTAACAGGCAGAAGGAGAAGTCGCAGACCCCATAAAGTATATATATTCTTGATCAGCATCGAAAAATAAGTTGATCTAGCCCTGTCCGTCTGTCCGTCCGTCCGTCCGTCCGTCCGTCCGTCCGTCTGTCCGTCTGTCCGTCTGTCCGTCTGTATGAACGTCGAGATTTCGGAAACTACAAAAGCTAGAGAGCTGAAATTTTACATGAATACTCGTATGCTAGCTACGCAGTACGAGTTTGTTTTGTTTTTTCGATAACTCATCACATTTCCAAATTATCGATAAAAAATCGACAATTCGTTTACATTTTTTTGGTTTTTTGGGAGTAACTTCTACACCGTTTTAGTTAGAGACTATAAATTAATATTTTTAGATAGATATTATGAATACGCAGATTATGTAACTTTCAGATTTTGGATGCCACGCCCCCTTCGCCCTCAATTTGAAAAAAACGCATTTCAAATACTAGAGACTTGCAATTTGGCAAATAGGTACATTTAGATGCTCTTAATATATTCCGAAAGTTTCCTGAAGATCGTCCTTCTAGAAATGGAGTTATAAGCGTCCAAAGTTCAGCCCAGCCCACCCCCAAGCCACGGCAGCAACTGCGCGGTTAGCAGAGCGTGCGCTCATAAGTGCGTAAAGAAGAAGAGTATCACTTTTTTGCAGGGTTCAGGGGATCTCGTAGTCGAGCCGTCTCGACTACAGCCTTCTTACTTGTTTTTTAATAGGATGAGTTATTGAAAAAACAAAATCAACTCGTACTGCGTATTTAACATACGAGTTTTCATGTGAAATTTCAGCTCTCTAGCTTTTGTAGTTTCCAAAATCTCGACGTTCATACGGACGGACGGACAGGGCTTAATCAACTTATTTTTTTCTGCTGATCAAGCATATATATACTTTGTGTTACATACATACATTGTTTCATACATTTTCATAAAACCATTATACCTTGAATTCCCAATTTCAATAGGTTCAGGGTATAAAAACCCCTTCAAGTGGTACTTTGATTTTTTAAACCCTGTTAAATGGAAACCCCGGTAGATCGAAAACCTCTGGAATTCGTAATTCTGTTCTCTTGCCATTACGAATTATCGAGAATATTGTATTATGATCATGCACATGCGTACGTATACATACTTTAAATGATCTATAACATACATATATGCCTCAGGGGATGATAAACAACTTTACACTTTACAGAATATACAAATTATTTTTTGGGAAAAATTACGGAAAGTTAAATTTTTTTTGTATTGTTTAATTTATTACTGTAAATATATTTCGATGTAATATATTTCGAAATGTTCTTCAGAAGATTGATTCTAAATATACTTCTATTGTAAAATGAATGTTTCTTTGTCAACAAATAAAAAAGTACACTAGAGCCTCAGCTCTGGTTTGTGGTCATTTTCATTCTCATCTTTATTTCAATTTTAATATATCTCTTATCCTAAATACATAGTGTATATATGAGTTCTGCCGATGAGCGCAGCGACAGAGCGGGAGGGCGTAGTATGTTTATATATATATATATACATATATATATATATATATATATATATATATATATATATATATATATATATATATATATATATATATATATATATATATATATATATATATATATATATATATATATATATATATGCATAGGGCATATACATAAGGCATGTACATTATGCATGCGGCAAAATGCAGACGCGGCATATCCCACGCTGACGGTTAGTCCACACATATAAGTGGCTGATCGTATATCAATTATTGTGCTCGGTATGTATGTTTATACATACATAGCGACAAAGTGTCACTATGTGCGCATGTAGTATAAATCATATATCATGCATTGAGCATATGACGCATTTATATGTAGAATACTCTACATTGCATTGGATATTATTGTTATTGTATTAAACATACTAGACTACAACTTGACGCATTCGTTTTGAACTCAGATCATCTTTTCTTATCTAAGCTTGTAAAAGATCATGTGTTCTCTGTGTTTGTGCACTCGGAAGAAAATCATACGTAATTTATACTAACGAATTCGGAATTGGGAGGATTCTAACATTCTGTTTTGCTTAATAAAATATAGATATAGATATAGATATAGATATAGATATAGATATAGATATAGATATAGATATAGATATAGATATAGATATAGATATAGATATAGATATAGATATAGATATAGATATAGATATAGATATAGATATTGTTTGAAATAATGTTAAATGCAAAGTAACAATCTGGTAACACTGTGTATTGTATTTCATCACATATTGTAATGTTGCCAGATGATCTATGTCTAGTTGTAAGAGAAACTCAGTTGATTGCATATCGTCGCGCAGAAAAGAGCTAAATGAAGAAACGCGCAAATAAACGTATACATATAATTTTCCAAGGACTGTCTATTCCATAACTTTTGTACAACTGCATCTGTTCGTTGAAACCAAATTATTCAACAGGTTATGGGCCCAGACACACTTGTACAATAGGAATAGGACAATAAGTTGAGTGAACAATAAGCCGTGAAAAATGGCAGGTGCGTTTATTAGGATTGAGCCGTTAAACGCGGAAAATTATGATACGTGGAAACTACAAATGAATGCTATACTCGTGAAAAATGATTTATGGCCATTTGTAAATGGATCAAAAATATGCCCCGAAGAGGAGGCTGAACATGCAGCATGGAAAGTGCAAGACGAGAAAGCCCGTGCTGACATATTACTGTCAATCAGCATATCAGAGTTGGCGTTAATAGAAAACTGTGAAACGGCTCATGATTGTTGGATAAAATTAAAAGAGACATTTCAATCCACTGGACCTGTGAGAAAAGCAAGTTTACTCAAACGAGTGGCGTTATATCGTATGAGCGAAGATAGTGACACACGTCAGCATATAAAAGAGTTTTTTGATGCTGTGAAAAAATTAAAAGAAATCGGCGTAGCAATTGGAGATGATTTACTCGCGATTCTTTTGTTATACAGTCTGCCTGATTCGTATGAAACATTTCGGTGTGCCATAGAAACAAGGGACGAGTTGCCGAGCCCCGATATTCTACGAGTGAAGATATTAGAAGAGGCAGAAGCGCGAAAAACGAAAAGTGAACGCGAAGAACAGACTGCGTTATATGCAAACCGCCGCAAAGGCAACGGCAAAGAAAAGAACGAGCAAAAGGAAACAAGAAAATGTTATTCTTGTGAAAAAATCGGTCATCTCGCGCGAGACTGCCGAAATAAGAAGAAGCAACATAAACAGAGTGAGAAAATTGCAAATAAAGAACAAGCAAAACACGAATCACTCAATATAAGCGAACATGCATACATAACAGAGCGTAGAGGAAATATATGGTGTCTAGACAGTGGATGTACTGCACATATGAGCTCAAACAAAGACGAATTTGGAAAATTAGAGCAAAGTGGCAAGACACTGTATTTAGCAAACCAAAATACCGCAAAGGTAAATGGAGTCGGTGAAGTGCGTATTGAAGTACAGGAAAATAGGCAGAAAAATGAAATCACATTAAAAGAAGTGTTGTATGTATCCGATCTGCGTCAAAATCTGCTCTCTGTATCAAAAATAACTGATAGAGGACACGAAGTGCATTTTCGCAAGAATGAAGCAGTAATTGTCAAAAACAATAAGGTATGGCTTCGTGCGAAAAGATATGGGAATTTATATTACTTGAACACCGAAGAGCAACAAGTAAATATTGCACAGGATGGTGAAATAGATATGTGGCACCGACGCATGGGCCATTTAAATGAAAATGATTTGAAATCCATGTGCAAGTCAGGCAGAGCGCACGGAATGAACATAAAAGAGAATGCGAAACTATCACAGTGCGAAATTTGCGTAAGTGAAAAACAAACAGCAAACAACTATAAAAGCTCAACTGAAAAAAGATCGAAGCAGACTTTGGAAATTGTTCATAGCGACGTATGCGGACCAATGCGGAATCAATCAATGAGTGGATGCAAGTATTTCGTAACTTTCATAGATGATTACTCTCGTTATTGTTCGATCTATTTTATCAAGCAAAAGTCAGAAGTGCTTGAAGTATTTAAAAGGTATAAATCTTCTGTTGAGACTTTTACAGGTAACAAAGTCAAGATGTTACAAACTGATAATGGAACAGAATTCAAAAACAAAGAATTTGACGAGTATCTACAAAAACATGGTATTGGCCGACGTCTAACTGCGCCATACACACCTCAGCAAAATGGCATCGCTGAGAGGCAGAACCGTACACTTGTAGAAATGGCCAGATGCATGATGAAACAATCTGGAGCACCACCCTCATTTTGGGCGGAGGCGATTAACACAGCATGTTATATCCGAAACAGATGTCCAACCAAAGCATTGTCTGGAGAGCTACCATATACTTTCTGGACATCTAAAGTGCCTACGGTCAAGTATATGCGCACGTTTGGTACCAGAGCATACGTGTTAATAAAAGACCAACAGAAGGGCAAGTTTGAATCACGATCGGAAGAGTGTATATTGGTGGGATATGCTCTAGAATCAAAAGCTTATCGAGTCTACCACTTAAGGAAACGCACTGTTATTATTAGTAACGAAGTGAAATTTATAAATGTTTCAGGATTCAAAAATGAATTCGAGGAATTCTATGACAGCCCTGAAAACGTTGTTGATATCCAGATAAATGACACATGCGAACCGGAAGATACTTGCTCAAGCGGTGAAGAAATAACAGAAGAGGAGACACAGCCAGTTAGACATGGCAGAGGACGTCCAAAGAAGTTGAAGACTGGTCAGAAAGGAAGACCACGAAAAGTTTATCAACCAGTTGTAGAGGACGATCCTGAGAGCAACGAAGATGACGATGACACATTTGAGGAATGTGAAATGGCATTCAATATATCCACAAATGATCCCCTGACTATCAAGGAAGCACAAGATAGTAATGATGCTGTAAGCTGGACACATGCCATGGAAGACGAGTTCGTGGCACAGATTCTCAACAAGACATGGAAAATTGTTGAAAGGCCGAAGGACAGAAAAGTGATAGGAAACAAGATGGTATTTCAGACAAAGGACGATGGAAGTTCTAAAGGCAAAAAGAAGGCTCGACTAGTTGCCAAAGGATATGCGCAGAAGCCTGGAGAGGATTTTCACGAAACATATTCCCCTGTTGCGCGATTTCTTCATTACTTCAGTTCGGCTACTAGCAGCCTTGTCAGCAGAATATGATTTGGAAATTCATCAAATGGACGTTGTCACAGCATATCTCAATGGAGAGCTAGAGGAGAAGGTTTACATGGACATCCCAGAAAACTTAGATGTTTTTATACAGAAACTGATGTCAGGAAAACCTATCGGATTAAAACAACAGCATCCAGACGTAGAAGTCATAGAAACGGCTAAAGAGTGGCGAAAAGCCTTAAAGGAGATACAAGACCCCGTATGCCGGATAAAGAAGGCATTATATGGGCTACGGCAGTCAGGAATACGATGGTACTGGAAACTATCGACGAAGCTTAAGGAAATTGGACTTGAAGCAACCGAACAGGACCCATGTTTGTTCGTTAAACGGAAAAAAGGAAAACTTTTAATTGTCACAATATATGTTGATGACCTGCTACTTGCTTCAAACTGTACAGATTGGCTACAACAGACGAAGGCACATCTCTGCAAGAATTTCCAAATGAAGGATTTTGGACCTGTGAAGACATGTTTGGGCATTACGTTTCGTCAAGACAGAACAAAGAAACAACTATTTCTTTCGCAAAAGAAATACATAGATGCCATATTGGAGCGATTTGGCATGATAGGTTGTAAACCAGCAATGACCCCGATGGAAGCCAAATCAACTTTGAAGCTTCCAGATGAACCCAGCAAAGACGAGATGGAGAAGTATCCATACCAAAAACTAATTGGTTCTTTAATGTTTCTTTCAGTAACGACACGCCCAGATATAGCATTTGCAGTAAACTTCATGAGTCAGTTCAACTCAAACTACACAGTTGAACATTGGAAGGCATCGAAACGTATCTTGCGATACCTAAGCGGTTCCAAGGAGATTGGACTTCTCTTCAAACATACCGGAAGAGAACTATATGGCGTGGTCGATGCTGACTGGGGTAGTAACTTGACTGATCGTCGATCCTACTCAGGACAGGCATTTATATTGGCAGGCGCCGCAATAAGCTGGGAGGCGCGCAAGCAACGTACTGTGGCGTTATCAAGTACCGAGGCAGAGTATTTGGCTATGTCAGAGTCAGTTAAGGAAGCTCTGTATCTAAAAGCGCTACTGGAAAGAATTGGTACGAAATGTGAGTCTGTGCGTATCTACAACGACAACCAAAGCGCACAACATTTGGTGAAAGGTTTTGGATTTCATCCTCGAACGAAGCACATAGATGTGCGTCATCACTTTATCCAGGAGAAGCATAAGAGTGGTGATATTTTTGTAGAATATATGCCGACAGAGGAAATGCCGGCTGATGTACTAACGAAGGGCCTAAGCGCCAACAAGCATAATGAATGTAGCTTATCGTTAGGTATCACGTATGTTTAAGTTTAAAGTTAGTTACTTTGAGGGGGTGTGTTTGAAATAATGTTAAATGCAAAGTAACAATCTGGTAACACTGTGTATTGTATTTCATCACATATTGTAATGTTGCCAGATGATCTATGTCTAGTTGTAAGAGAAACTCAGTTGATTGCATATCGTCGCGCAGAAAAGAGCTAAATGAAGAAACGCGCAAATAAACGTATACATATAATTTTCCAAGGACTGTCTATTCCATAACTTTTGTACAACTGCATCTGTTCGTTGAAACCAAATTATTCAACAGATATAGATATAGATATAGATATAGATATAGATATAGATATAGATATAGATATAGATATAGATATAGATATAGATATAGATATAGATATAGATATAGATATAGATATAGATATAGATATAGATATAGATATAGATATAGATATAGATATAGATATAGATATAGATATAGATATAGATATAGATATAGATATAGACCTACTTGAATAATTCCAGCGTGTTGATCCTTTGCACTTTGTAGTTAGAAGCTTCCATTTCACTGACGTGAACCGCAATGCGTACTAATATTAGCAGGAGGCAAAAGATGATCGGCATTAACAGCTCAATGAAGAGTTGGATTTTGTGACTCCATTGCAGAACCCAGTTTTTCCAAAGCAAAAGCTTAAATTTTGTCCAGCTTGAAACTTTTTCCATAGTGCTTTATCCCGTCATGTCCCAATATCACTAAAAGGTGCCAAAGCTGAAAAAAATATAACATTCATTAGAAAAAAGTAAGAAGGCTCTAGTCGAAACGGATCGACTACGAGATACCCTGAACCCTGAAAAAAAAAAGTAAAACTTTTCTTCTTTTCAAACGTGTTAACCGCGCAGTTGCTGCCGTGGCTTGGGGGTGTGCTGGGCTGAACTTTAGACGCTTATAACTCCATTTCTAGATTGACGATTGTCATGATACTTTTGGAATATATTAATAGCATGCAAATGCTCAAATTTTAACACTTATAAGTCGCTAGTATTTTAAATACGTTTTTTTTTATTGGGGGCGAATGGGGCATGGTATCCAAAATCTGCGTATCCATAATATCTATAATAATATACAAATTTGAAGTCTCTATCTAGAACGATGTAAAAATAAGTAAGTAACGTTGCAGTTAGGCGCAACTAACTGCGAAATACTTTGTTCCCATAGGTGCATCTTATTTATTTAATAAATATTTAATTAACGAAATATTTCGGCAATTAGCAAACGTACATGGCAAGCAACAAACGTTTTTCCTTTACATACATACAAATTTACACATGTACACACAATACGAGTATACACACAATTTTCTATGTATGCATACAAAAGTTTGCATGCCAGAATATTTTAAGAATTGTGACTGAATTGGGAATTTTTCGATCGCTACTTTAGTTTTGTCAAAAGGCGTTCTAGCAATGCCTTATTTGGTTTTAGTTAACGAAGCTCAGATCAGGGCGGAGACGCCGCACAGTGGGGCCTCTGCCGGCGTCGCGGCCCAAAAATCAGAAAAGTGATGAAAAGCGATTTTCAAAAAGTTGATCTCATATGATTGGAAATTGTCCAAAGGGACAGTATCCAAAAGATTTTTGAAATTCGACCAATTTTAAAGGTAGTTATGGCCCTTCAAAGTTGGGTAAACTTGCAAAGTTTTGCACAACACCGCATTTTTGTGAAAAATGCTCAACTTGTGAATCGAGTTGCAAGACAAATACAGCACCGATTGTTTACATGTTGGTTGCGATTTAAAGATTAATTAATTTCTAATAATATAAAAAAAAGATTGGGTTGTTCCGATTTGTCATTGAAAAGCTAAGTTAAATTTAGTGAACCTCTTAATTTTACACTATTTTTCATCTTTGATGGACTGCATCTTCTGAGTCCCGCCGAGTCCCATGCAGCGACTTATACCCACGTGTTAAGGAAGATGTCCTCTTTCATATTAATAAAACTTTGCCTGCCCCTACCCGCCCCTCCGGGTTTCTATGCCAAAAAACTACCAAAAAACAGGCAAAAAACGCACGAAATACGCACAAAAGGTCGTTGTTGCGTGTCGCTGCCATGCAGTAGGTAGAATTGCCGACGGCAAAACGGTTTGGGATGGGTTTGGGTTTTTTGTAAATTGGTCGTTGCAATTTGCATTTTTTATTCGTTTTGTCTACCTAATGCTGCATTTTGTAAGCAAATATTTTTTTGAATAGAAGAAAACAAGTACCTTATTTATTAATAATTATTGTTCAGCTTATTAGATATTGCCACGCCTTCTACGGATGACAACTTTAAGGAAAACTAAATTTAAAAAAAAAAATAAATAAATAAAAAAATATAAAAAAAATAAAAATTTTTAAAAGTATTTATTTAAACATACTCTCTAAAAATAATACAAATAATTTATCGAAGCAAAAAAAAAAAAAAAAATTTTTTTTTTTCATTGAAAAACCAGTCATTTTTGACGAAGTTCACATTTCTCATGTTTGGCCTAAAACTGTGAAGCACCCTGTTGTCGTATCGTCTTATATGTAGATTCATTTTAAAGCTTGCAGAATTCTCTGTCGAATGCCTTTTAAATTTTTAAAATATCTTACTTGGTTCGAAAGTTATGATTTTTGAGACGCAATATGAGCAAAGGCCCCACTGTGCGCCGGTAGTAAACACTATGCAAGCTATACCTAGGTGCGTGGGTTCGAGTCCCGCAGAAGACTTTTTTTCAAAAATTATTATTTTTTAATTTTTTTTTTTTATGTTTGTATATTTATTATAAAATCCAATTGATAATAACATACTCATATGAATTGCGCATTTAAGCAAAAACGAAAACAACTTTTCCGATTTGCCACGCTGCGTGACAAGCAGTTTTTCTATGCTTGCATACACACTTACAGACAGATGTTTGTACGTGTATACACATCCAAATGTGTATACATATTGCAAGAATTGCGATTGTATTGTTTTGTTTTGTCACAAGCTGCTGATCAGCTGTGAATTTATTTAGGTTTAGCTAACGATTACATGTTATTTTCAAAAGACCTGGGATCACAAATCCCGCTGGAAACTTTTTATTTATTAATCGAAAACTTATAAATTTTATTTTTTTAATTCATTAATATATATATATTTATGTTAAAATGCTTTCTGTCATCTTAGCAATTACTACTAATATATTATATGCATTAATTATGCAGTTGGCCACAACAAACTTATATGCTCCCAGTGGGCGTAGACGCATAATTTTTTGCCAGTTCTTAGAAAGAGCCGAGGCTAACATGCCTGCAAAATTTGGTTGCTTACATTTCAAAAATGCGAAAATTACAGGGGGGCATGGCAAATCGGACGTGAATATATAGTGATTTTAAAATTGTGATATATTTTGAACACTATTAACACTAGAGACTTGAAATTTTGCATGTATACTCGGGTTGACAACCCAAGATCAGTTTATATCTTCTACAGCTTTAGAGCTAGAAGCTTGAAAATTGGATGGTTGAGCTATTAATGTCCTCTTCTATCGATTACCCAAAAATATATAAATTTTCAGCCTCTTTGGGGGCGTGGCATATCGAAAAATGCCCTGCAATTTTCGCATTTTTATACCCTGAACCCATTGAAAATGGGAATTCATGGTTTTGTGAAAATGTATGTAACAGGCAGAAGGAAAAGTCGCAGACCCCATAAAGTATATATATTCTTGATCAGCATACAAAAATAAGTTGATTGAGCCCTGTCCGTCTGTCCGTCCGTCCGTCCGTATGAACGTCGAGATTTCGGAAACTACAAAAGCTAGAGAGCTGAAATTGGTAGCGAAGGGGACGTGGCATACAAAATCTGCGTATCCGTAATCCATAATATTATCAAAGTATACAAATTTGAAGTCTCAAGCATAAACGGTATAGAAGCTACGCTTAAAAAACGTAAAAAAAAAATAAAGTAAATGAATTTTCGTTTTTTATCGATAATAAAGAAACGAAATGAGTTAACGAAAACAAGTAAGAAGGCTCTAATCGAGACGGCTCGACTACGAGATACCCTGAACCCTGCAAAAGAAGTGATACTCTTCTTCTTTACGTACGTATAAGCGCGCGAGTTATATATGAATTTAAGGTAATCGATATAAGCATATTTTTAAGCGATTTGTCATCACTAAAAGACAAAGTCCATACCTAAATGTTGCATGGTTAGGATGATGAAAGAACCAGCAACATTGTGAAATTAAAACAAGTAAGAAAACTCTATTCGAGAGTGCTCGACTAAAATAATAATCTGTACTGTGGTTTGGTTTTTTGTAATTATCTTGAAAATGCATCAATTTTAGTGCTGAAAATGGCAAAAAACTTCTTAATTTCGACAAATAGTTAAATATATTGCTCTTGATTAGTACTAAAATTAATCCGTTTTCAAGATAATTACAAAAAACCAGTGTCGAACGTGACAAAAAGTTGACTTTTCTGGATATGGATAGATCAGAAAGTATACATAAGAATGTATGCGTGTAACGTTCAAAATGTACATATGTACATGTATGTATATATACATTGCATTGCCAAAAAAAATAATAATAGTTAGCGCTTATATTAGTTGAAATTCGAAAATTTTTATATTATTAAATATCATTAAAAATAGACCCAACAAATAGACGTTCTTCGATTAACACGCATCACCTTAATTAACACAGACACTTCAAAATTGTAAAAGAAATATATCAATGCCACTCGAAGATGTAAGAGCCATAATAAATAAGTTCACTGCTAAAGCGCCATCTAGCAAGTTTAAATTCTTAGACCATGCGAGGCTAGTTTTGAATGTACATGTGTGCGTACATATAGGAGAACCGCAGATGTCACGTGCTTTTGTTATTTGGGCAAACTTTCTGTTCATTATTATACCCTGAGCCCATTGAAAATGGGAAATCAGGGTATAATGGTTTTGTTAAATGTATGTAACAGGCAGAAGGAGGCGTGGCAGACCCCATAAAGTATATATATTCTTGATCAGCATAAAAAAATAAGTTGATCTAGCCCTGTCCGTCTGTCCGTATGTATGAACGCGTCGATTTCCGAAGATACAAAAGCTAGAGGGTTTATTCTTTTTGCGTTAGGTTTGTATATTGTACGCGCAGTACGAGTTTGTTTCAGAAATTCGATAACTTGTATATTTGCAAAGTTATCGATAAACGAACTTATCGGGAACCTGTTATAAAATTCTAGCTAATTCATCTTTAGAGTTAGAGTCTCCAAGTCTTCTGCATATATATAGATACTAATTTATTACAATTTCGGTTTTTGTCAGATTTGGGATTCCGGTCCCCATTTCCCCCCCATGCATTTCAAATACTAGAGACATGCAGTTTTGTTTTGTAAGAAGGCTCTAGTCGAGACGGCTCGACTACGAGATCCCCTGAACCCTGCAAAAAAGTGATACTCTTCTTCTTTACGCACTTATGAGCGCGCGCTCTGCTAACCGCGCAGTTGCTGTCGTGGCTTGGGGGCGGGTTGGGCTGAACTTTGGACGCTCATAACTCCATTTCTAGATAAACGATCGTCATGAAATTTTCAGAATAGATAAAGAGTATTAAAATGCATCTATATGGCAAATTGCAAGTCTCTAGTATTTGAAATGCGTTTTTTTCAAATTGGGGGCGAAGGGGGCGTGGCATCCAAAATCTGTAAATTACATAATCTGCGTATCCATAATATCTATCCAAATAAACAAATTTTAAGTCTCTGAAACAGTGTAGAAGTAATGCCCAAAAAACCTAAAAAATGTAAACGAATTTTCGATTTTTTATCGATAATTTGGAAATGGGATGACTTATCGAAAAAACAAAATAAACTCGTACTGCGTAACTAACATACGAGTGTTCATGTGAAATTTCAGCTCTCTAGCTTTTGTAGTAGCCGAAATCTCGACGTTCATACGGACGGACAGACGGACGGACGGACAGACGGACAGACGGACGGACGGACAGACGGACAGGGCTAGATCAACTTTTCTCGTCACCCTGATCAAGAATATATATACTTTATGGGGTCTGCCATGCTTCCTTCTGCCTGTTACATACTTTTAACAAAACCATTATACCCTGATTTCCCATTTTCAATGGGTTCAGGGTATAAAAACGCACTTATTCACAATTAGTTAAACTACCAACTGACTTTCAAATGTATCAAATACAAAAGAATAAATAATAATAAAGAAAGAAATAATAAAATAAATAAAAAACAAGTAAGAAAACTCTAGTCGAGAGTGCTCGACTAGATAATACCCTGAACCCAATGTTTATAAAATAAAATAATAATCTGTACTGTGATGGCAATCGCAAGTAACAGACTAATCGTTTTACAGAACATTGAAGTTTCAGTGTTGGATACTGTCTAAAATCTGTTAAACATGTTCCTTTAGTTATTGCACCCACATAAATGAATGATAATCAATCAGACAATTACTGATAAGTGATTGTATGTTTAGATTTTCGCTGTGTGTAATTATTATACGCCTATTTATCACCATAGCTTGAGAATACAGATATTTTTAAAATCATTACTCAATAGTGATGATACTTTAACTTATGGATAAATCAGAAAGTATAGGTAAGAATGTATGCATGTTACGTTCAAAATGTACATATGTACATGTATATATACATATGTGTGTATGCATTGCCAAAAAATAATAATAGATGGCGCTTATATTAGTTGAAATTCGAAAAATTTTATATTATTAAATATCATTAAAAATTGACCCAACAAATAGAAGTTCCTCGATTAACACGCATCACCTTAAATAGG
Source organism: Drosophila koepferae (assembly GCA_030914345.1). Lineage (NCBI taxonomy): Eukaryota > Metazoa > Arthropoda > Insecta > Diptera > Drosophilidae > Drosophila > Drosophila koepferae. Next base: position 178,500 of record JAUESR010000053.1, read on the forward strand.
ACAGACACTTCATAATTGTAAAAGAAATATATCAATGCCACTCGAAGCTGTAATAGCCATAATAAATAAGTTCACTGCTAAAGCGCCATCTAGCAAGTTTAAATTCTTAGACTAGTTTAAATGCTAGGCTAGTTTTGAATGTACATGTGTGCATACATATAGGAAAACTCTTACCGCAGATGTCACGTGCTTTAGTTTTTTGGGCAAACTTTCTGTTTATTATTTTCTGTTGACTTAACGGAATAAAATATAATTGAAACAAAAACACTTTCAGAAATTATGCTATTAAATATTTGAAATTAAAAAAAAAAAAAACGCACTTATTCACAATTAGTTAAACTACCAACTGACTTTCAAAGGTATCAAATACAAAAGATTAAATAATAATAAAGAAAGAAATAATAAAAAAAAAAAATAAAATAAGAATAAGAAATCATGAAGGACTTAGGCGAGACTAGAACCTGCGACACCCCAACATTCATCGCATCTGCCTAGCCACCTACACCACGGCTCACTTAAACCGCAGAGTAGCGAAAACGAATGAAATTCGCCATATACGAAAGAAACACTAAAGCAGTGGCTGAAAATACAAATACAATTCAAAGACAATTCTAACGCAATTCAAAAACAATTGTGATTTTTAGAATATACACGCATAGCAACATAGAAAACGGCCCAAGAATTTTTGTGTGTATATGTGCACACGCATACGAAAATTGATTTGCATTGCTCAACGTTGCTTGCATTTCCATTGTTTTAAAATTTTAAAAATATACATATAATGGAATGTAATGAGAGTTTCAGCATATGATCTACATATTCTATTTAACATTTTAGGTTTTTTTTAGAAATCATAACTCTTTTACAATTAGCTTTACATGCACAAATATGTACATACATATGTACATACATATGTACGATTGCAGCCACACGCTGATCTACGCTTGCACACATATACATACATATATACATACATAAATATGTATATACATATGTATGTATGTGCGCCCGCAACGCGTCTTGCTGTGTCGCTGCCTTGCTTGCTGCGCCACATTAGTTTTGATGAGAAAACTTTATAGACTAATAATTCTGATTCTAGATGGGCAATCGTATTGATATGTTCAGATTAAGATTATGATATTCATATCTTTATGCCAAACCAAACAGCATGTCTCTTGTATTTGAAATGCATTTTTTACACATTTGGGGGTGTGGGAGCGAATTGGGCACCGGAATCCAAAATCTGACAAAAACCGAAATTGTATTAAATTAGTATCTATATATACGCAGAAGACTTGGAGTCTCTAACTCTAAGGATGAATTAGCTAGAATTTTATAACTGGTCCCCGATAAATTCATTTATCGATAACTTTGCAAATATACAAGTTATCGAATTTCTGAAACAAACTCGTACTGCGCGTGCAATATACGGACCTAACACAAAAAGAATGAACTCTCTAGCTTTTGTATCTTCGGAAATCGACGCGTTCAAACATACGGACAGACGGACAGACAGACAGACGGACAGACGGACGGACAGACAGACGGACATGGCTATATCAACTTTTCTCGTCACCCTGATCAAGAATATATATACTTTATGGGGTCTGCCACGCCTCCTTCTGCCTGTTACATACTTTTAGCAAAACCATTATACCCTGATTTCCCATTTTCAATGGGCTCAGGGTATAAAAATTAAAAATAAGAATAAGAGATTATGAAGGGCTTAGGCGAAACTAGAACCTGCGACATCCTAACATTCGTTGCATCTGCCCAGCCATCTACAACACGGCTCTCTTAAGCGGCAGAGTAGCGAAAACGAATGAAATTCGCCATATACGAAAGAAACACTAAAGCAGTGGCTGAAAATACAAATACAATTCAAAGACAATTCTAACGCAATTCAAAAACAATTGTGATTCTTAGAATATACACGCATAGCAACATAGAAAACGGCCCAAGATTTTTTGTGTGCATATGTGCACACGCATACGAAAATTGATTTGCATTGCTCAACGTTGCTTGCATTTCCATTGTTTTAAAATTTTAAAAATATACATATAATGGAATGTAATGAGAGTTTCAGCATATGATCTACATATTCTATTTAACATTTTAGGTTTTTTTACAATTAGCTTTACTCTTTTACAATTAGCTTTACATGCACAAATATGTACATACATACATATGTACATATGTACGATTGCAGCCACACGCTGATCTACGCTTGTACACATATACATACATACATGCATATACAGTCAAGGAAAAAAGTCAACATACAGCACAAATTTTTCGATATTTCGGATTTTTGCAATAAAAATCAAAAAAGTTGGTATGCAATTATTTAGAGCTCTTATAGTTATCATTATTTAAGAATAAAAAGTTTATTAAAAATTATGTATACCAAAGTTACTAGCGAAAAACATAAAATGTTCACGGAAAAAAGTCAACATACAGCGTGGGAATTTTCTTTAATAATTCAAGCAATGAAAGGTAAAAATGGGAAATCCCCAACTATTTTGAGGGCTAGCTTCATTGCGTTATCAAGTGTGTGTAGTAAGTTAACAGAAGTATTTTTAATACTCTTTTTATTTAAAAAAAAAATGGAAAAAAGGAAGGAAATACAGTCTTCTGTTTGCAATTTAATTATCAGCCTTCGAAATGATAAAAAATCATATCACTTGTATATTTGCAAAGTTATCGATAAACGAACTTATCGGGAACCTGTTATAAAATTCTAGCTAATTCATCTTTAGAGTTAGAGTCTCCAAGTCTTCTGCATATATATAGATACTAATTTATTACAATTTCGGTTTTTGTCAGATTTGGGATTCCGGTCCCCATTTCCCCCCCATGCATTTCAAATACTAGAGACATGCAGTTTTGTTTTGTAAGAAGGCTCTAGTCGAGACGGCTCGACTACGAGATCCCCTGAACCCTGCAAAAAAGTGATACTCTTCTTCTTTACGCACTTATGAGCGCGCGCTCTGCTAACCGCGCAGTTGCTGTCGTGGCTTGGAGGCGGGTTGGGCTGAACTTTGGACGCTCATAACTCCATTTCTAGATAAACGATCGTCATGAAATTTTCAGAATAGATAAAGAGTATTAAAATGCATCTATATGGCAAATTGCAAGTCTCTAGTATTTGAAATGCGTTTTTTTCAAATTGGGGGCGAAGGGGGCGTGGCATCCAAAATCTGTAAATTACATAATCTGCGTATCCATAATATCTATCCAAATAAACAAATTTTAAGTCTCTGAAACAGTGTAGAAGTAATGCCCAAAAAACCTAAAAAATGTAAACGAATTTTCGATTTTTTATCGATAATTTGGAAATGGGATGACTTATCGAAAAAACAAAATAAACTCGTACTGCGTAACTAACATACGAGTGTTCATGTGAAATTTCAGCTCTCTAGCTTTTGTAGTAGCCGAAATCTCGACGTTCATACGGACGGACAGACGGACAGACGGACAGACGGACGGACGGACAGACGGACAGACGGACAGACGGACGGACGGACAGACGGACAGGGCTAGATCAACTTTTCTCGTCACCCTGATCAAGAATATATATACTTTATGGGGTCTGCCATGCTTCCTTCTGCCTGTTACATACTTTTAACAAAACCATTATACCCTGATTTCCCATTTTCAATGGGTTCAGGGTATAAAAACGCACTTATTCACAATTAGTTAAACTACCAACTGACTTTCAAATGTATCAAATACAAAAGAATAAATAATAATAAAGAAAGAAATAATAAAATAAATAAAAAACAAGTAAGAAAACTCTAGTCGAGAGTGCTCGACTAGATAATACCCTGAACCCAATGTTTATAAAATAAAATAATAATCTGTACTGTGATGGCAATCGCAAGTAACAGACTAATCGTTTTACAGAACATTGAAGTTTCAGTGTTGGATACTGTCTAAAATCTGTTAAACATGTTCCTTTAGTTATTGCACCCACATAAATGAATGATAATCAATCAGACAATTACTGATAAGTGATTGTATGTTTAGATTTTCGCTGTGTGTAATTATTATACGCCTATTTATCACCATAGCTTGAGAATACAGATATTTTTAAAATCATTACTCAATAGTGATGATACTTTAACTTATGGATAAATCAGAAAGTATAGGTAAGAATGTATGCATGTTACGTTCAAAATGTACATATGTACATGTATATATACATATGTGTGTATGCATTGCCAAAAAATAATAATAGATGGCGCTTATATTAGTTGAAATTCGAAAAATTTTATATTATTAAATATCATTAAAAATTGACCCAACAAATAGAAGTTCCTCGATTAACACGCATCACCTTAAATAGGACAGACACTTCATAATTGTAAAAGAAATATATCAATGCCACTCGAAGCTGTAATAGCCATAATAAATAAGTTCACTGCTAAAGCGCCATCTAGCAAGTTTAAATTCTTAGACTAGTTTAAATGCTAGGCTAGTTTTGAATGTACATGTGTGCATACATATAGGAAAACTCTTACCGCAGATGTCACGTGCTTTAGTTTTTTGGGCAAACTTTCTGTTTATTATTTTCTGTTGACTTAACGGAATAAAATATAATTGAAACAAAAACACTTTCAGAAATTATGCTATTAAATATTTGAAATTAAAAAAAAAAAAAACGCACTTATTCACAATTAGTTAAACTACCAACTGACTTTCAAAGGTATCAAATACAAAAGATTAAATAATAATAAAGAAAGAAATAATAAAAAAAAAAAATAAAATAAGAATAAGAAATCATGAAGGACTTAGGCGAGACTAGAACCTGCGACACCCCAACATTCATCGCATCTGCCTAGCCACCTACACCACGGCTCACTTAAACCGCAGAGTAGCGAAAACGAATGAAATTCGCCATATACGAAAGAAACACTAAAGCAGTGGCTGAAAATACAAATACAATTCAAAGACAATTCTAACGCAATTCAAAAACAATTGTGATTTTTAGAATATACACGCATAGCAACATAGAAAACGGCCCAAGAATTTTTGTGTGTATATGTGCACACGCATACGAAAATTGATTTGCATTGCTCAACGTTGCTTGCATTTCCATTGTTTTAAAATTTTAAAAATATACATATAATGGAATGTAATGAGAGTTTCAGCATATGATCTACATATTCTATTTAACATTTTAGGTTTTTTTTAGAAATCATAACTCTTTTACAATTAGCTTTACATGCACAAATATGTACATACATATGTACATACATATGTACGATTGCAGCCACACGCTGATCTACGCTTGCACACATATACATACATATATACATACATAAATATGTATATACATATGTATGTATGTGCGCCCGCAACGCGTCTTGCTGTGTCGCTGCCTTGCTTGCTGCGCCACATTAGTTTTGATGAGAAAACTTTATAGACTAATAATTCTGATTCTAGATGGGCAATCGTATTGATATGTTCAGATTAAGATTATGATATTCATATCTTTATGCCAAACCAAACAGCATGTCTCTTGTATTTGAAATGCATTTTTTACACATTTGGGGGTGTGGGAGCGAATTGGGCACCGGAATCCAAAATCTGACAAAAACCGAAATTGTATTAAATTAGTATCTATATATACGCAGAAGACTTGGAGTCTCTAACTCTAAGGATGAATTAGCTAGAATTTTATAACTGGTCCCCGATAAATTCATTTATCGATAACTTTGCAAATATACAAGTTATCGAATTTCTGAAACAAACTCGTACTGCGCGTGCAATATACGGACCTAACACAAAAAGAATGAACTCTCTAGCTTTTGTATCTTCGGAAATCGACGCGTTCAAACATACGGACAGACGGACAGACAGACAGACGGACAGACGGACGGACAGACAGACGGACATGGCTATATCAACTTTTCTCGTCACCCTGATCAAGAATATATATACTTTATGGGGTCTGCCACGCCTCCTTCTGCCTGTTACATACTTTTAGCAAAACCATTATACCCTGATTTCCCATTTTCAATGGGCTCAGGGTATAAAAATTAAAAATAAGAATAAGAGATTATGAAGGGCTTAGGCGAAACTAGAACCTGCGACATCCTAACATTCGTTGCATCTGCCCAGCCATCTACAACACGGCTCTCTTAAGCGGCAGAGTAGCGAAAACGAATGAAATTCGCCATATACGAAAGAAACACTAAAGCAGTGGCTGAAAATACAAATACAATTCAAAGACAATTCTAACGCAATTCAAAAACAATTGTGATTCTTAGAATATACACGCATAGCAACATAGAAAACGGCCCAAGATTTTTTGTGTGCATATGTGCACACGCATACGAAAATTGATTTGCATTGCTCAACGTTGCTTGCATTTCCATTGTTTTAAAATTTTAAAAATATACATATAATGGAATGTAATGAGAGTTTCAGCATATGATCTACATATTCTATTTAACATTTTAGGTTTTTTTACAATTAGCTTTACTCTTTTACAATTAGCTTTACATGCACAAATATGTACATACATACATATGTACATATGTACGATTGCAGCCACACGCTGATCTACGCTTGTACACATATACATACATACATGCATATATATGTATATTGTTGATAATTTAGAGTGTTAAGTGCAGTGCACGAAATAAGCTGTGACATAGAAAAGGGCAGTTATTTCAGTTTTCTTCAGTTTTAAATGTTATTTCTTAGAATAAAAAAATAATGAAGTGCTTTACTATATAATGGATGACTAATGAATAAGACCTCATTTAAATTTTTTGGATATCTTTAATGGTTTAGCGGCAATACGTCTTTAAAGTTTTACTATACCACTGCACGAAATAAGCTGAAAGCCATTGTATGTATGGAGGTATGCCTGCAATGCGTCTTGCTGTGTCGCTGCCTTGCTTGCTGCGCCACATGGGTTTTGATGAGAAAACTTTATAGACTAATAATTCTGTTTCTAGATGGACAATCGTATTGATATGTTCAGATTAAGATTAGGATATTCATATCTATATGCCAAACCAAACTGCATGTCTCTAGTATTTGAAATGCATTTTTTACACATTTGGGGGTGTGGGGGCGAATTGGGGACCGGAATCCTAGATCTGACAAAAACCGAAATTTTATTAAATTAGTATCTATATATATATATGCAGAAGACTTGGAGACTCTAACTCTAAAGATGAATTAGCTAGAAATTTATAACTGGTTCCCGATAAATTCATTTATCGATAACTTTGCAAATATACAAGTTATCGAATTTCTGAAACAAACTCGTACTGCGCGTGCAATATACGGACCTAACACAAAAAGAATGAACTCTCTAGCTTTTGTATCTTCGGAAATCGACGCGTTCAAACATACGGACAGACGGACGGAGAGACAGACGGACATGGCTATATCAACTTTTCTCGTCACCCTGATCAAGAATATATATACTTTATGGGGTCTGCCACGCCTCCTTCTGCCTGTTACATACTTTTACCAAAACCATTATACCCTGATTTTCCATTTTCAATGGGTTCAGGGTATAATTACTAAGCTGACGCCAGAATAGCCTAGCAACAAAAAACAGCTATGTCGCCAGAATAGGCTAGCAACATCGTATATTAAATTAAATTTATAAATCGAAAAAAGAAGTCAAACTAAAAATAAGTTGACAAGTTTTATAAATCGAAAAAAGAGGTCAAACTACAAATAAGTTGACAACTTTTAAAAAAGTACATCTCAACGCTGGCAACCAGAAAACAAAAGAGATCAGTATATTACGACAACAGCAGGATGGCACAAGCTAACCCACAAATGTCATCGCAGCAATTATATGAGCAGTTGATCAACAAGGAGCGGCAACTAGAGGAGCTACATCAAGCTTACGTCACGCTCCAGGGAAACACCAATGCGGCTCAGAAGGAACGGTTGTTTCAAAACATTAATTATTTGGCAACGTTCACGGGAACAGGTGATATATTGATTAACTCGTTCTTCAGCAGCGTGGAGTACCTTCTCCAAGGAGTGGAGGACACTGAACTAAGACGAGACGCCACTAGGACAATTTTCAACAAGAAAATCCAAGGACAGGCGAAGGATGTAGTAATCAATATACCGGAACCAGACAACTGGGAACTAATCAAGTCAACCCCAGAGCTGAGGTATCGACCGGACACGGAACCCCATCAAATTTACCGTAAAATTTATGAGTTAAAAGCGAACTTGTAGCAGAACTACAAAATATTAAGTATAAAACAGACGAATTAAAAGTTTACCATCAAAACGATAATTTTATAGATTTAAGTAACGTAGAAAGTTTACTAGTAAATGCAGCTAAAGAAATGACTCAAGGCACTTTACTTGATAAAATATACGAAGAAAGAAATTTAAATGAGATTCTAAAAAAAATGATGTTACGTAGATACGAAAATAGTTGTATTAGATTTCAATATAAGAAAAGTAAACCCAATAGGTATAACGCTGAGGCTGAGTCTAGCAAGAAAAATCATAACTACAAAAACGAAAATATCCAACAACAAAATTATAACAATAACAAGCAATCTTATTATCAACCACAAAGTAGTCACAACAAAAATCAACAAAATTACCAACAAAACAATCAGCAACAATGGTACAGAAACAACTCAGGTCAGTACAGACAAGATTATACTCAACACAATTCAGGACAGAGTCACCCTAACCATAATCATCAGCAAACAAATTCACAACAGTCAAAACAGTATAGGTCAGGGAATTCAGAACCCATGGAAATAGAAAACCTAGAAACAAAGCAAGATACAAACAGTTACCATGAAACAAGAAATGACTACGACCAGGCAGAGGTTATTAATACAGTTTTTATACTTTGTTCCCAAAGGGAAAAAAGTATATTGGGTTTGTGCAATGTCCGTCTTGCTGTCCGTCCGTCTGTCCGTCCGTCCGTATGAACGCAATATTTTTCGGCGCTATTAGAGCCAGAGACTTGAAATTTTAAATCAAATCGGAACTGAATATATAGTGATTTTTCAAATTGTGCTATATTTTGAACACTATTGACACTAGAGACTTGAAATTTTGCATGTATACTCGGGTTGACAGCCCAAGACCAATAAGCTATGGTAGATATATCTACGCCCACAGGGGCGTGGCAAACCGCAAAAGTTTATATCTCCTACAGTTTTAGTGCTAGAAGCTTGAAATTTTGATGGTTGAGTTACTAATGCCCTCCTCTATCGATGACCCAAAAATAATTTTTCAGCCTCTTTGGGGGCGTGGCATATCGAAAAATACCCTGTAATTTTCGCTTTTTTGGAATGTATGCATCCAAATTTTGCAGGCATGTTAGCGTCGGCCCTTTCTATGAAAAAATTATGCGTCTACGCCCACTGGAGGCGTGGCAAATCGGCAAAGAAGTTTGTTGTGGCCAACTGCATAATTCATGCATATAATAGCTTAGTAGCAATTTGCCGAGATGGCAGAAAGCATTTTAACATAAATATAATAATATTAATGAATTTAAAAAATAAAATTTATAAGTTTTCGATTAATAAATAAAAAGTTTCCAGCGGGATTCGAACATAGGTCTTTTGAAAACAACATGTAATCGTTAGCCAAACCTAAATAAATTCACAGCTGATCAGCAGCTTGTGACAAAACAAAACAATACAATCGCAATTCTTGCTATATGTATACACACTTGGATGTGTATACACGTACACATACATACATACATATATGCATGCATAGAAAAACTGCTTGCCACACAGCGTGGAAAGCATACAGCAGTTTTAGTTTTTGCTTAATTGCACAATTCATATGAGTATGTTTATAAATTAATTTGAAATCAATTGGCAGCAAGCATTTTTTAATAAATATACAAATATAAAAAATTAAAAAATAATAAATTTTGAAAAAAAGTTTTCTGCGGGATTCGAACCCACGCACCTAAGAATAGCTTTCATAGCGCTTACCACCAGCGCCACTTCCCTAATTTCTGACGCTTTAACTAAAACCAAATAAGGCATTGTTAGAGCGTCTCTGACAAAACTAAAGTAACGATCGAAAATTCCCAATTCAGTCACACTTCTTAGAATATTCTGGCTTGCAAACTTTTGTATGCATACATAGAAAATTGTGTGTATACTCGTATAGTGTGTACATATGTAAATCTGTATGTATGTACATATGTATGTATAGGAAAAACGTTTCTTGCTTGCCAGGTACGTTTTCTAATTGTCGAAATATTTCGTAATTCAAATGTTTATTAAATAAATAAGATGCACCTATGGGAACAAAGTATTTCGCTGTTAGTTGCGCCTAACTGCAACGTTCTTACTTGTTTTTTATGAAGCAGCCTCGGAATGGCTACCATTATTAGAACTAAACATCGATAAACATAGATATATAGCATTAATAGATACAGGAGCAAGTTTAAGTCTAGTTAACAACCAAATTAATGGACACACAAAGATTAAGCTGAATAAACCCATATCATATAGCACAATTAATAGTAAGGACATAATAGAGTTTGAAATTCATACAACAGCACGTAGAGAATTTAATTTACCAAACAACGCTAGAGTCCGCTGGAAGTTAGCCCCACTAAAGGGAAGAAAGTATTTTATTATAGGTATAGACCTTCTACAATTTTTAAGTGCAGTTATTAATATTGAAAGAAACAGTTTAACATTAAATCACAAAGAAAACCGTATAATAAATAAGCCATATCAATATAAAGAAATCTGTGCATTAGAGAGTACTATAGATAAATATGATAGCTTGGCATTAGATCATTTAAATACACAAGAAGTAATTGAAGTTAAGAAAATTATAAAACGATATAGTAAACTTTTTTTCAAAGAAGGAGATAACTAACTAGTACAACCGAAATAGAACATGAAATACGGACAACTACAGATGAACAACTTAATTCAAAGCTATATAGATACCCACCACAGCATGAGGAAGAAGTCAGAAAACAGATAAAAGAAATGGAAGAACAGGGAATTATTAGAAAAAGCAATTCAAGATATTCGAGCCCACTTTTAGTAATACCAAAAAAGTTAGACAATTCAAATCAACAAAAATTTCTCATTGTAATAGATTATAGAAAACTTAATGAAATAACCATCGACGATAAATTTCCGATTCCCAATATAAATTCAATTCTTGATAAACTCGGAAGAGCCCAGTACTTCACAACAATAGATCTAGCAAAAGGCTACCATCAAATTTTAGTAAAAGAGGAAGACAGAAAGAAAACTGCCTTTGTTACGCCGCATGGCTTATATGAATTTATTAGAATGCCATTTGGGTTGAAAAATGCCCCCGCCACTTTTCAAAGACCAATGAATGAAATCTTAAGAGATTTTATTAACAAAAAATGTGTCGTGTATTTGGACGATATACTTATTTTTAGCACATCGTTGCAAGAGCATGTTGAAGCCATCAACGAAATATTTAAAGTATTTGAGGATAAGAATTTGAAGATTCAAATCGATAAGTGTAACTTCATGAAGAAGGAGACAGAATTTTTAGGTCATATCTTAACCAAAGAAGGTATTAAACCAAATCCAAAGAAAATAGCCATAATAGAAAAGTTACCTTTACCAAAAACAGAAAAGGAGATAAAAAGTTTTTTAGGCCTAACAGGTTTCTACAGAAAATTTATTAAAGATTACGCAAAAGTAGCACAACCCATAACAAAATATTTAAAGAAGAATACTAAAATAAATACAAAAGATCCAACTTTCATCGAAGCATTTGAAAAGTTAAAGCAGCTTATTTGTTCACACCCTATATTAAGATTTCCTAACTTTGAAAAATCATTCACGCTTACAACTGACGCTTCAAATTATGCCATAGAATCGGTTCTTTCTCAAGAAGGGCATCCAATTTGTTTTGCGTCAAGAACATTGAACAATCATGAGAAAAATTATTCAGCAACGGATAAAGAATTTTTAGCAATACTATGGAGTGTAAACTATTTTAGACCATATCTCCACGGAAGAAAATTCAAATTGTTAACAGATCACCAAGCGATAAAATTCTTATATTCAAAACATAAAGGGAAAGATATTTCGCCAAGGCATCAAAGATGGTTACTAAAACTAGGAGAATATCAGTTTGACATAGATTACTTAAGAGGAAGAGAAAACAGAGTAGCCGTTTTCTTAAGCAGAATAAAAGGTAATGACTTTGACCCACAGCAAGATAACAATGACAATATATCAGACATAAACATAATAATAAATATTGAAGACACAGAAGATAACTATTCGTTAGCAGCAACTATACATTCAGCAGAAGAAAATTTACAGGATCATTTTCTAATAAGGGAAGAAATAGTAAATAAATATAAAACACAAATAATAATAACAAATTCCAAAACAGAAGAGTGTAAAACGATTCATGGAAAAAGAATAATTTTCATTGCAAAACACGACTTCCCAACAATGGAAGAAATTTTTACGAAATACTTAAACAAAGGAAAAGTAGGCAAATATTCAGATCTACCGCATCAGGAATATAATATAGTGCAAGAAAAATTAGTTCAATTATACTCTAACAACAAACAAATAGAATTCACTAAATGCACAAAGAGAGCTCAAGATATACAAGATATGTAGAAACTGAAACGGAAGCTGTAAAACAAATATCTATTTACCATGTACAAGAGAGTATGCATTCAGGTATTCAAGATACGTACAACAAAATAAAAAAAAATTATTTGACCCTAAGTTATTAGAATTAATACAGAGAGTGATCAACCAATGCGACTTTTGCAAAGAAGTCAAATATGACAGAAACCCAGTTAAAAACAAATTTGTTAAGACAGAAACTCCCTCGGATAAAAACCAAATAATACATATAGACACATACGTAATAAAAAACACATATTTTTTTAAACTATTATAGATAAATTTTCGAAATTTGCAGCCGTTTACCCACTAAACGATAGGAACCATATAACCATTGTAGAGCAGATCGAAAACCATTTTACTAAAATAGGCAAACAAAATAATTGTAATTGTAATAATTGTAGCTGACAATGAATTTAATTCAATAAGAATTGAAGAACTATTAAGCCGAGAAAATATTGAATTACATTTAACAAAACCGAACAGCCATACAGGCAATGAAGATGTAGAAAGACTGCATAACTCATTGGCAGAAAAATTTAGGATAATTCATATGTATATAATACAGAAACAGAAAACATATCAGTAAAACAAAAGACAAGAATGATAACTCATCAAATACCTAACTGAAAAAAAAAAAAAAAAACCTATAACAATTAATCTATGAATGTAAACAATTATAAGTAATACCTACCTTATATATTGCCGCTAATAAGAAAGTTAATGACAATACAGAATTCAGGAGAGTTCTTATTTAAATGAGGAAGAATTTATATATGAATTTAAGGTAATCGATATAAACATATTTTTAAGCGATTTGTCATCACTAAAAGACAAAGTCCATACCTAAATGTTGCATGGTTAGGATGATGAAAGAACCAGCAACATTGTGAAATTAAAATTACAAAGAAATACATATCTACTAAGCTGACGCCAGAATAGTCTAGCAACAAAGAAACAGCTATGTCGCCAGAATAGGCTAGCAACATCGTAATTTTTACTAGCATTAGGAAGAACAAGTAAGAAAGCTGCAGTCGAGACTGCTCGACTACGAAATCCCCTGAGCCCTTCTTCGAACGAATAATATTCCAAGAATTATTCGATTCGTTTCGGCACGCATAGACGCTGATCTACGTTTGTAAGCATGTATGTGTGTATGCATGTGTGTAAGCATTGCAGCGTCTTGCTGTCTCGCTGCTTTGCTGCTGGGTCGCATGGGTTTTGATGAGAAAACTTTGATGATTAATAATTCTGTTTCTAGATGGACAATTGTATTGATATCTTCAGATTATGATTATGATATTCATATCTATATGCTAAACCAAACTGCATGTCTCTAGTATTTGAAATGCATTTTTTTCACATTTGGGGGTTGTGGGGCGAAGTGGGGACCGGAATCCAAAATCGGACAAAAACCGAAATTGTAATAAATTAGTATCTATATATATGCAGAAGACTCTTGTCGAGGCGGCTCGACTACGAGATCCCCTGAACCCTGCAAAAAAGTGATACTCTTCTTCTTTACGCACTTATGAGCGCGCGCTCTGCTAACCGCGCAGTTGCTGTCGTGGCTTGGAGGCGGGTTGGGCTGAATTTTGGACGCTAATAACTCCATTTCTAGATGGACTATCTTTATGAAATCTTCAAAGTAGATCAAGAGTATCTAAATCTATCTATATGCCAAATTGCAAGTCTCTAGTATTTGAAATGCGTTTTTTTTTAAATTGGGGGCGAAGGGGGCGTGACATCCAAAATCCGAAAAAACAAAATAAACTCGTACTGCGTAACTAACATACGAGTGTTCATGTGAAATTTCAGCTCTCTAGCTTTTGTAGTTTCCGAAATCTCGACGTTCATACGGACGGACGGACGGACGGACGGACAGACGGACAGACGGACGGACGGACAGACGGACAGGGCTAGATCAACTTTTCTCGTCACCCTGATCAAGAATATATATACTTTATGGGGTCTGCCACGCCTCCTTCTGCCTGTTACATACTTTTAACAAAACCATTATACCCTGATTTCCCATTTTCAATGGGTTCAGGGTGTAAAAAGAATGAACCCTCTAGCTTTTGTATCTTCGGAAATCGACGCGTTCATACATATGGACGGACGGACAGACGGACAGGGCTAGATCAACTTATTTTTTTTTATGCTGATCAAGAATATATATACTTTATGGGGTCTGCCACGCCTCCTTCTGCCTGTTACATACATTTAACAAAACCATTATACCCTGATTTCCCATTTTCAATGGGCTCAGGGTATAAAAATCGAAAAAAGAGGAGTTCACATCTGAGACTTGACTGAAGAAGTCCAACAATGTTATTTCAAATAATTAAACTTAAATAAAGAACTTAAAACAAAATTCGCGCTCTGTTTACTGTGCAGTTGCTGTCATGGCTTGGGGGTGGGTTGGGCTGAACTCCGGACGCTTATACCTCCATTTCTCCAGAAATAAACAAATTTGAAGTCTAGCTAAAACAATGTAGAAGTTATGTCCAAAAAACCTAAAAATTGAAACGAATTTTCGAATTTTTTATCGATAATTTGGAAATGGAATGAGTTAGCGAAAAAACAAAATAAACTCGTACTGCGTAACTAACTTACGAGTATTCATGTGAAATTTCAGCTCTCTAGCTTTTGTAGTTTCCTAAATCTCGACGTTCATACGGACGGACGGACGGACGGACAGACGGACAGGGCTAGATCAACTTATTTTTTCATGCTGATCAAGAATATATATACTTTATGGTGTCTGCGACGTCTCCTTCTGACTGTTACATACAGTTTCACAAAACCATTATACCCTGAATTCCCATTTTCAATGGATTCAGGGTATAAAAACAAAATAAGCTCGTAACTAACATACGAGTATTTTCCGAAAACTCGGCGTTCATACTGACGGGCGGACAGGACTATTTCAACTTATTTTTTCGCGCTAAAAACAATATATATAATTTTAGGGGTCTGCGACGTGTCTTTCTAATTGCATACATTTTCACAAATTCACATTATACCCTCAATTACCATTTTCGAGGGGCATAAAAATTCATTTCGCTGAATAGTAATATCAACAATCAACCTTTCCGTACACAGTAGATGAAGTACCTTCAATATGTATGAATGCAATTATTAATGACGTTCATCATGAATTTGTTCGCCTGAAACTTGAACATGTGTTGTCCGCATTAACTTATCGAACA
Source organism: Drosophila koepferae (assembly GCA_030914345.1). Lineage (NCBI taxonomy): Eukaryota > Metazoa > Arthropoda > Insecta > Diptera > Drosophilidae > Drosophila > Drosophila koepferae. Next base: position 194,353 of record JAUESR010000053.1, read on the forward strand.
GATTGACAAGATTATACTAAACTAAACATTCTAAATGGCAAAGTATCATAACTTTTCAAATTGCATTGGATATTTAGATATTTAAATGATAGCCATGCCACTCATCAATAAGTTTTCACTCGTTGATTTTATTTCGAACTACACCGTATTCTATTAAAATTTGGCCTTTTTACGTGGTATCTATGCGTCTAGCACATATAATATAGTGGGGTATATTAGATGCATCACAAACAAGTAAGAACGTTGCAGTTAGGCGCAACTAACTGCAAAATACTTTGTTCCCATAGGTGCATCTTATTTATTTAATGAAATATTTCGGCAATAAACAAACTTACATGGCAAGCAGCAAACGTTTTTCCTATACATACATACATGTTTGTATATATATTATAAAATGCTTGCTGCCAATTGATAATAATTTATAAACATACACATATGAATTGTGCATTTAAGCAAAAACTAAAACAACTTTTCCGATTTGCCACGCTGCGTGGCAAGCAGTTTTTCTATGCTTGCATACACATTTACAGACAGGTGTTTGTACGTGTATACATATTGCAAGAATTGCGATTGTATTGTTTTGTTTTGTCACAAGTTTATTTCAAAAGACCTATGTTCGAATCCCGCTGGAAACTTTTTATTTATTAATCGAAAACTTATAAATTTTATTTTTTAAATTCATTAATATTATTATATTTATGTTAAAATGCTTTCTGCCATCTCGGCAAATTGCTACTAAGCTATTATATGCATGAATTATGCAGTTGGACACAACAAACTTCTTTGCCGATTTGCCACGCCTCCAGTGGGCGTAGACGCATAATTTTTTGCCAGTTCCTAGAAAGGGCCAATGAAAACATGCCTGCATTTGGTTGCTCACATTCCAAAAATGCGAAAATTACAGGCAATTTTTCGATGTGCCACGCCCCCAAAGAGGCTGAAATTATTTTTGGGTCATCGATAGAGGAGGACATTAGTAACTGAACCAAATTTCAAGCTTCTAGCTCTAAAACTGTAGGAGATATAAACTTTTGCGGTTTGCCACGCCCCCTGTGGGCGTAGATATATCTACCATAGCTTGTTGGTCTTGGGTTGTCAACCCGAGTATACATGCAAAATTTCAAGTCTCTAGTGTTAATAGTGTTCAAAATATAGCACAATTTTAAAAATCACTATATATTCAGGTTCGATTTGCCCCCAATGATCGTAGACATATAACTTTTTGATCGATCTTCTTAGAATCATAACATTAACTCACATGCAAAATTTCAGCGTTCTAGCTTTAACGGTGTAGAAGATACGTTTTTCCCGATTTGCCACGCCCCCAATGGGCGTAGATATATCCGCCATTGCTTTTTGAACTTGGGTTGTCACCCCGAGTATATATTCCAAATTGCAACTCTCTAGCTAGTCATCTAGTATGATAACTTGCCTATGGGCGCAAGAGTTTTCCGATTTGCCACGCCCCTAGTGGGCGGATCGGGAAAATTTTTACACTTTATAATTCGGGAGCATATATGAGTATATGTTTAAAATTTCAGATCTCTAGCTCCAATAGCGCCGCTAAATATTTCGTTCATACGGACAGACGGACGGACAGCAAGACGGACATTGCACAAACCCAATATACTTTTTTCCCTTTGGGAACAAAGTATAAAAATTGTAATTTGATTGGTCGTGCTATGCCGGGTAATTATTTGAAATAAATGATTCTTAACCAAATGAAAATAACGGTTATAGACTTCAGATAAGAATAAGCATAGAGTCCGAGCCGACTGATATAGTAATCTTGATTATTTATTAGATGATAATTATTCCTTACATGTGTACCTAAAAAACCTTGTACGATGTCAAACGTACCCGTGATAACTTCTGACAATATATATAATACCAACGGGTATTATCACAGTCAAACTTTCAAAATGTGAGAATGACATTCATATGCCAAGCCCAGCCAAAATTCTTTAATATTTGAAATACTGTTTTACAAATCGGGGAGGATGAAATGTGACTTTGGGCTGGCATCCAAAATATAACAGAAATCTAAGTCGTGATCAAGATCGAGATATAATTTCGATCTTGCTTCTAGTCTCTAGCTCTAGTTTCTGAAATCGCTGCGTTCACAGATACGAGGAGACAGGCGAAAAGTGGTAAATCGTCTCAGTTCTTATTACGAATATATATACAATTTGAGGTCTTCTACACCATCTTCTGCCTATTAAATGAATTTAATAATGCCATTATACCCGGATTTCTCACTTTCAATGTGTTAAGTGTATAAAAAAATCATTTATATACAAACATGTTTAGTCACGCTGAACGTCGTTACTATAAAATGTTCAATCTAATCAAAGCGCTGATAAGATATTTTGAAACAAAAAATTCAAAAGATACAATACGATAATTGCGAAGTCCATCATTATTATACGAATATTTTTAAACTGAAGAGCTACCAATTTGTATGCATTTTTGTATGATAGATATAAATGGCATGGATTAAACACTTTACCCATCTGCAATGATTGGCGATATTTGCTTCAATGCTTTGGTTTTTTTGGCGATGAAATCCAAATTGAGTGTCCATGATTTAAGAAATATTGTATTTCCCTAGTGAGCATATCGGAAGATCCATATCACATATTGTGCTAACTCCAATAGAGTATATATTCAAAATGTTCAATCCTCCCGCTTTGTGTCTATCGCTTATTAAGATGTTTTGGGATAAAAAAGAATTCAAAACTTGTTCTTCTTGAACGAATGAATTTTAATATTAGTAATAGTTCTTGTTCTTCGAATGTAAATATGGGCAAAGATTAAAAGAAAGGTTTATCACATATTGTGGGCACTTTTACACACCTTTTCGCATACAAAGCAACTTTTAAGCGCTATAAACTTATTTGAGATGACTCGGAAGAAAAATATTTGTAAAAAAAATTTTTTTAATGATGCACAAAATAAACAATAGTGCACTGAACGAGTTCCAGATGAGTTAGAGAACAGCACCAACCGATCGGCAGTGCTGACAAACGCAAACTAAATTACTTGTTAGCCATAATTTTTTTTATCAATATTTTCGTAATAACTACACAATCTGTATAAATATATATAGGTATATAAATATACATGTATGTAAAACACACAAATATTACTCAGATATATGGCATTATTCGTTGCTGAGTTATAAAAGTGCTAAAACTGATAAACTCTATAAGAAATCGCCCATCGCACTTACAAGCTAATATAAATTACCTGCACTGCTCTATCAGATTACGAGTTTTGGAATATTTGGTTTATACTCTCACATAAAGTGTGCAGGGTATACGGATTTTGAGCCATGTTAGAGACTAGCAAAATTGTCAACCACTTTTGCTAATAGATCGATTTATTCGGATGATCTTTCGAGAACAAATCTGTTTCTGAACTAAAACGGGTGCGGGTACGAGTTAGTCTTATTTAATCGTTCGTAGTACTTAATTTATATTTTAGACACAAACACAAATTTTAACACACTGTGGTATAAACTTCAATTGAAATTCTGTAAACAAAACAATGTTAAGCTATTCAGACAATCTTTGATTTAATTGAATCATTCAATTTCAGAAATTATAAAATCATTTCGCTCGAGACATTTTTATTCATTTCTCAGAAACAGACAAAGCTAGTGTTTATATCCGTGTTATGTACCAAGCTCTAAAGGAGTATACCAAGAGATTAGGGAACTAATTGAAATATTATTAACATCCATTATTGCTTATATGTAGAGCGATCCATACAATTTGTATAAATCAATTTAATAAGTACAACCAAAAGTTGTCTCTGCATAAGGGAGGGCCCAGCAAGCAGCGCTACGTTGAATCACTAACCATACAAAACATAGACTGGACAAAAGAAACTTTTTTCACGAACCAGATTTTGATTTCCCGTCCTAATCATCTTCGTATTTGCTCGGCTCAGTAATATACTACTCGGGCAGTGAAAATATCGTAGTTGATATTCAGTTCGCTGCCAGCGCTCGAACGAAATGATTATATTCTCATATGAAGTATCATTGTGAGCCATTCTGTCTTTACTGACACTCTCTATGCCTCTCATATATATACATATGTATGTATGTGTGTGTACGCAGGCACAAGCCAGCGCACAAAAATTGAAATTTGTCCACGAGTTGCGATTCGCGACGATCCCATTTTGCGAAACTATTGCTGCCTATAGCAATTGTAGGGCCCAACATTTGCAGTTTATTGTTCTTGTGGACCTCGGCCTTAGAATTGTGGGAACGGTCTTAGATTTGTTCGATCAAATCCGCATATGGCATGTATGTTTATATGCATGCATATGCATTTATTCTTATACATGTTTAATAAATAACTAGTAAGAACGTTGCAGTTAGGTGCAACTAACTGCGAAATACTCTGTTCCTATAGGTGCATTTTATTTATTTAATAAATATTTATACACTGCGCGTCATTAGGTTAGCGCCCCCCCTTACATTCACCGTCAATGCTCAATAAAATCTAAACCATCAGAGCTCGAGCCTTAATTTTTTTTTATATTATTTTACATTCAATTCTCTGTAAAATGAAGTAATAATAGCTTTTGTAGCAATACGGAATAATTTTTTTCAATAAATGTTTTTGTGGCAAGCTACCAAAAATGTGTAACTAAAATCGCGTCATCAGGCAACATGTTGTCTTTTCAGATGAAAAAAATTTAATTTGGCACACCGGGCTAAAAACTGTTTTCCGCATTTCCAAAAACCTTTTTCAGGACCTATAGTGGACTGTCCAACATGGTAATGCACCTATTCACTTTTCCCGATCCGTGAAGTCATGAATATAGGGCCGAAAAGGTGATCTGCTGGCATGGCCACCATGGTCACCCGGCCTTAAAATCCTTGAAATGAATAGATTATTGCCGGCTTTAATTTTTTTTTTTTTTTATTATTTTCCTTATTTTTAAGAAGATTAACAAAAGTTTTTCCTTGTCTTCCGGCCTGCCACTATTACTTCATTTTAAAGAGAAATGAATGTTGAATAACATAAAAAAAAATTAAGGCTCGAGCTCTGATGGTTTAGATTTTATTGAGCATTGACGGTGAATGTAAGGGGAGGCGCTAACCTGATGACGCGCAGTGTATATACATACATACAGATTTACACATGTACACACTATACGAGTAAACACACGATTTTCTATGCATGCATATAAAAGTGTGCATGCTACAATATTCTATGAATCGTGATTGAATTTTGAGTTTTTCGATCTTTACTCTAGTTTTGTCAAAAGGCGCTCTATCATTAAAAAAGAGAGAGCGAGAGTAAAGTAAAATAGCGCATAGAAAATGCTCATATGAAAATATGACCATCCCGGTCGACCGCTGCACACTGGGCAAAATTGCCTAAAAAGTGGCATAAAGTCTAATATTGCACATATCGAGCTGAAACTTGGTATATTTTATAAATATACCACTCTAAATATAAAAACAAAGTTTTAAGTCATTTGACCACGACTCCAAAAATAGCCTATATAGGGCAACAATGCGTATACGTGATTACTATTGAACTATATGTAAAAAAGCTGAGCTGCAAATGCAAAGTACCGCAAGAGCCGCAAAAAGCCGCAAACGGGGTTATTACTAACTTTTAGTACACACTTTCTACTTTATTTTGATATATAGTATATAACGCACAAACACGCAGAAGGTAAAGTTTTACTCCACACAAGATGAACACTTTGGATGGGTTTTCTATCATTATGGAGAATACAAAACAGTAAACATATATAACATAAAAGAAAAATGAACACAAAATGTTTTTTTTTATTCATTCTACATACCCAGGCCTTCAAAATCTATTTTTCACAATATTTTATTTTTGCGATTTGTACATTTGCCAAGCAGTCAAACTGAATAAAAATTTCCCACCAACTTTGACGCCAAAATCAGCTGACTAATCAGCTGACTTTGAAACTTCATTATAATGAAAGTATTGCATTTTTAGAAAAAACATTGTTTGATTTTTCATATATAGGGTTTCTTTCTTTGAATATAATAAAACAGAATTCATTTTTGGTTCCATAAAATTTTTGACTTTATGCCACTTATTTGGCAATTTTGCCAGTGTGCGCTGGCAGCGCAATGACTTTCTCGTTTCATATTTTGACTGCCCGAGCTCGAATTGCCCAAACCGAACAAATACGAAGTTGTGCGGCAATTCGCTCATATTTTTGTGCGTGAAAAAAGTTTGTTCTAGTTGTCCAGTCTATGTGTTGTATGGTTAGTGATACACACTAAGTGCGCAATTGAGAGATTTTGTATTCTAAGAATTGCGAATGAATTATAAGTTTTGTAGCAGTGAACTTTTTTAGGTTTAGCTAACGATTACATGTTAACCTGGGTTCAAATCCCGCTGGACTTTTTATTTATTAATCGAAATCTTATAAATTTTATTTTTTAAATTCATTAATATTTGTATATTTATGTTAAGACTAAATAAATTCACAGCTACAAACTCACAATTCAATCGCAATTCTTAGAATACTATAGCATGCTGATTTTGTATGTATGCATAGAAAATCGTTTGTTGCTTCCCATGTACGTTTGCTAATTGCCGAAATATATCGTTTATTAAATGTTTTTTAAATAAATAAAATGCACCTACGGGAACAAAGTATCTCGCAGTTAATTGCGCCTAACTGCAACGTTGTTTAACTTTCCAATAAGGTAGGTGTGACGTCATAAAGTACACTACTGACTACAAATCGGTTGGAAGCGCTGTAATCTATTCACCCTCTCATATATACATACGTACATAGATAGAATAGATAGCAATGTAAAAGCCAATTTGTAGAGTAAATTGCTTGCTTAACCAAATGCATTAATATGCAATGTCATCGTGATAATTTTTTAAGTGCTATAGGTAAACGCACGTAAAATCCAATATATACGTAGCGGTCTGAACTTTTATATGCCATCACCTGTTGAGTGAGTGCATGATCCGTTAGATGAATAGTACATGTTTATTAAAAACAAGTAAGAAAGCTGTTATCGAGACTGCTCGACTACGAAATCCCCTGAGCCCTTCTTCGAGCGAATAATATTCCAAGAATTATTCGATTCGTTTCAGCACGCATAAGAAACTGTACATGCAAAACCACGCGCACACATAGACGCTGATCTACGCTTGTAGGCATGTATGTGTGTATGCATGTGTGTAAGCATTGCAAACGTGTTGCTGTCTCGCTGCTTCGCTGCTGCGTCGCATGGGGTTTGATGAGAAAACTTTGATGAATTATAATTCTGTTTCTAGATGGACAATCGTATTGATATCTTCGGATTATGATTATGATATTCATATCTAGTTGCTTTGTTGTTTATCGATAACTTTGCAAAAATACAAGATATCGAATTTCTGAAATAAACTCGTACTGCGCGTGCAATATACGAACCTAACACAAAAAAAATGAGCTCTCTAGCTTTTGTATCTTCGGAAATCGACGCGTTCATACATACGGACGGACGGACAGACGGACGGACAGACGGACGGACAGACGGACGGACAGACAGACGGACATGGCTATATCAACTTTTTTCGTCACCCTGATCAAGAATATATATACTTTATGGGGTCTGCCACGCCTCCTTTTGCCTGTTACATACGTTTAACAAAACCATTATACCCTGATTTCCCATTTTCAATGGGCTCAGGGTATAATAAATATGTATACTAACAAGTAAGAAAACTCTAGTCGAGAGTGGTCGACTAGATAATACCCTAAACCCAATTTTAATAAAATAAAATAATAATCTGTACAGTGGTTTGGTTTTTTATAATTATCTTGAAAATGCATCAATTTTAGTGCTGAAAATGGCAAAAAACTTCTTTATTTTGACAAATAGTTAAATATATTGCTCTTGATTAGTACTAAAATTAATCCGTTTTCAAGATAATTACAAAAAACCAGTGTCGAACGTGACAAAAAGTTGACTTTTCTGGATATGGATAGATCAGAAAGTATACATAAGAATGTATGCGTGTAACGTTCAAAATGTACATATGTACATGTATGTATATATACATTGCATGGCCAAAAAAATAATAATAGTTAGCGCTTATATTAGTTGAAATTCGAAAATTTTTATATTATTAAATATCATTAAAAATAGACCCAACAAATAGACGTTCTTCGATTAACACGCATCACCTTAATTAACACAGACACGTCAAAATTGTAAAAGAAATATATCAATGCCACTCGAAGCTGTAATAGCCATAATAAATAAGTTCCCTGCTAAAGCGCCATCTAGCAAGTTTAAATTCTTAGACCATGCTAGGCTAGTTTTGAATGAACATGTGTGCATACATACATATATAAGAAAACTCTTACCGCAGATGTCACGTGCTTTTGTTATTTGGGCAAACTTTCTGTTCATTATATTCTGTTGACTTAACGGAATAAAATATAATTGAAACAAAAACATTTTCAGATATGAGGCTATTAAATATTTGAAATTAAAAAAAACGCACTTATTCACAATTAGTTAAACTACCAACTGACTTTCAAAGGTATCAAATACAAAAGAATAAATAATAATAAAGAAAGAAATAATAAAAAGAAAATTTAAAAAATTAAAAATAACAATAAGAGATTATGAAGGGCTTAGGCGAGACTAGAACCTGCGACATCCTAACATTCGTTGCATCTGCCTAGCCATCTACACCACGGCTCACTCAAACGGCGGAGTAGCGAAAACGAATTAAATTCGCCATATACGAAAGAAACAATTCAAAGACAATTCTAACGCAATTCAAAAACAATTGTGATTCTTAGAATATACACGCATAGCAACATAGAAAACGGCCAAGATTTTTTGTGTGTATATGTGCACACGCATACGAAAATTGATTTGCATTGCTCAACGTTGCTTGCATATCCATTGTTTTAAAATTTTAAAAATATATAATGGAATGTAATGAGAGTTTCAGCATATGATATACATATTCTATTTAACATGTTAGGTTTTTTTTTAGAAATCATAACTCTTTTACAATTAGCTTTACATGCACAAATATGTACATACATATGTACATACATATGTACATATGTACGATTGCAGCCACACGCTGATCTACGCTTGTACACATATACATACATACATGCATATATATGGTTAGTGGTATATATACATTGCATTGCAAAAAAAAATAATAATAGATGGCGCTTATATTAGTTTAAATTCGAAAATTTTTATATTATTAAATATCATTAAAAATAGACCCAACAAATAGACGTTCTTCGATTAACACGCATTCCCTTAATTAACACAGACACTTCAAAATTGTAAAAGAAATATATCAATGCCACTCGAAGCTGTAATAGCCATAATAAATAAGTTCACTGCTAAAGCGCCATCTAGCAAGTTTAAATTCTTAGACCATGCTAGGCTAGTTTTGAATGTACATGTGTGCATACATACATATATAGGAAAACTCTTACCGCAGATGTCACGTGCTTTGGTTATTGGGGCAAACTTTCTGTTCATTATTATACCCTGAGCCCATTGAAAATGGGAAATCAGGGTATAATGGTTTTGTTAAATGTATGTAACAGGCAGAAGGAGGCAGACCCCATAAAGTATATATATTCTTGATCAGCATAAAAAAATAAGTTGATCTAGCCCTGTCCGTCTGTCCGTCCGTATGTATGAACGCATCGATTTCCGAAGATACAAAAGCTAGAGGGTTCATTCTTCTTGTGTTAGGTTCGTATATTGTACGCGCAGTACGAGTTTGTTTCAGAAATTCGATAACTTGTATATTTGCAAAGTTATCGATAAACGAACTTATCGGGAACCTGTTATAAAATTCTAGCTAATTCATCTTTAGAGTTAGAGTCTCCAAGTCTCCAAAACCCATGCGACCCAGCAGCAAAGCAGCGAGACAGCAAGACGCTTGCAATGCTTACACACATGCATACACACATACATGCTTACTGTTGAAGAATGATCTCCAACAAAACTCATCATCATTATCATCTTTGTAGAAATAAGCATTTAATGTAACTGTAAAATCAGTCGTTGGCTGTTCAAGCATTTTCAATAGAAAAGAAAACGAATGTTCTGGATTGTGTACATACATAACATAACATACATATATACATACATACATACAGAAAAGCAAGCGTAAAAGCATACGAAAGGAGACATCCAGAACATTCTATATGTAAGAGAAGTAGTGTAGGAAGAAGATGTCTAGAACATTCAATATGTAAGAAAAGGAAGTATAAAAGCATGCTGAATATCGAATTATTGTATCATTGTATCATTTGTGTTGTGCAAGATCAGCTATGAAAGTGTCGGCTCAGTTAAGTTGAAGAAGTCGCGTTGTGTACTTGCACCTACATTTACAAAACTGCGTTTTGAGGTTTTCTCGAGAAAAGAGGAAAAACCTCAACAGGTTATGGGCCCAGACGGTGCTAAAAGTGTAATGTAGTGTGAAATCGAGTGCAAGTACAAAAGTGAATTAGTGGCAAATAAGTAATAAAATAAAGACAGTAAAATGGAGCCGGTAAATATGAAAATGGAACGATTACGCGACAAAGACAATTGGCATTTGTGGTGTTTCATGATTCGCACGATATTGGAAGAAGACGATGTTCTTGCCGTGTGCGAAGGTGTTTTGACGTGTCCGACAGAGGAGTCTGCAACGTATAAAAGAGACTCGAAAAGGTTTTTAAAGGCTGATAAGACAGCAAGAAAAACAAGTAAGAACGTTGCAGTTAGGCGCCACTAACTGCGATATACTTTGTTCCCATAGGTGCATCTTATTTATTTAATAAACATTTAATTAACGAAATATTTCGGCAATTAGAAAACGTACATGGCAAGCAACAAGCGTTTTTCCAACACATACATACAGATTTACACATATACACACTATACGAGTATACACAATTTTCTAAGTATACATACAAAAGTTTGCATGCCAGAATATTCTAAGAATTGTGACTGAATTGGGAATTTTTCGATCGTTACTTTAGTTTTGTCACAAGGCGCTCTAGCAATGCATTGCAATGTCTTATTTGGTTTTAGTTAATGAGGCGCAGGTCAGGGCAGTGGCGCTGGTGGTAAGCACTATGCAAGCTATACTTAGGTGCGTGGGTTCGAATCCCGCAGAAAACTTTTTTCAAAAATTATTTATTTTTTATTTTTTTATATTTGTATATTTATTATAAAATGCTTTCTGCCAATTGATGATAATTTATAAACATACGCATATGAATTTTGCATTTAAGCAAAAATTAAAACAATTTTTCCGATTTGCCACGCTGTGTGGCAAGCAGTTTTTCTATGCATGCATATATGTACATATGTATGTGTACACAGATGTTTGCAAGTGTATACACATCCAAAAGTGTATACATATTGCAAGAATTGCGATTGTATTGTTTTGTTTCGTCACAAGCTGCTGATCAGCTGGTCAGCTGTGAATTGATTTAGGTTTAGCTAACGATTACATGTTGTTTTCAAAAGACCTAGGTTCGAATCCCGGTGGAAACTTTTTATTTATTAATCAAAAACTTATCAATTTTATTTTTTAAAATTTATTAATATTATTAAATTTATGTTAAAATGCTTTTGCCCTCTTCGCAATTGCTACTAAGCTATTATATGCATGAATTATGCAGTTGGCCACAACAAACTTCTTTGCCGATTTGCCACGCCCCCAGTGAGCGTAGACGCATAATTTTTTGCCAGTTCTTAGAAAAGGCCGAGGCTAACATGACTGCAAAATTTGGTTGCTTACATTCCAAAAATGCGAAAATTACAGGGTATTTTTCGATATGCCACGCCCCCAAAGAGGCTGAAAAATTATTTTTGGGGCATCGATAGAGGAGAACATTAGTAACTGAACCAAATTTCAAGCTTCTAGCTCTAAAACTGTAGGAGATATAAACTTTTGCGGTTTGCCACGCCCCCTGTGGGCGTAGATATATCTACCATAGCTTATTAGTCTTGGGTTGTCAACCCGAGTATACATGCAAAATTTCAAGTCTTTAGTGTCAATAGTGTTCAAAATATAGCACAATTTGAAAAATCACTATATATTCAGGTCCGATTTGCCACGCCCCCAATGGGCGTAGACATATAACTTTTTGATCGATCTTCTTAGAATCATAACATTAACTCACATGCAAAATTTCAGCGTTCTAGCTTTAACGGTGTAGAAGATACGTATTTCCCGATTTGCCACGCCCCCAATGGGCGTAGATATATCCGCCATAGCTTTTTGAACTTGGGTTGTCACCCTGAGTATACATTCCAAATTGCAACTCTCTAGCTCATCATCTAGTATGATAACTTAACTATGGGCGGAAGAGTTTTCCGATTTGCCACGCCCCTAGTGGGCGGATAGGAAAAATTTTTACACTTTATAATTCGGGAGCATATATGAGTATATGTTTAAAATTTCAAGTCTCTAGCTCTAATAGCGCCGAAAAATATTGCGTTCATACGGACAGACGGACAGACGGACAGACGGACGGACGGACAGACGGACAGACGGACAGACGGACGGACAGCAAGACGGACATTGCACAAAACCAATATACTTTTTCCCCTTCGGGAACAAAGTATAATAATAATTCATTCTATCGAGAGAAGACCGATGGAATTGATTATGAGCTGCAAAACAGCTAGAGAAATGTGGGTACAATTAAATTCAGTGTATGATATGAAATCAGAAGAAAATTTATCAGCTATTCAAAAACAGTTTTTATACTTTGTTCCCGAAGGGGAAAAAGTATATTGGTTTTGTGCAATGTCCGTCTTGCTGTCCGTCCGTCTGTCCGTCTGTCCGTCCGTCCGTCTGTCCGTCTGTCCGTCTGTCCGTATGAACGCAATATTTTTCGGCGCTATTAGAGCTAGAGACTTGAAATTTTAAACATATACTCATATATGCTCCCGAATTATAAAGTGTAAAAATTTTTCCTATCCGCCCACTAGGGGCGTGGCAAATCGGAAAACTCTTCCGCCCATAGTTAAGTTATCATACTAGATGATGAGCTAGAGAGTTGCAATTTGGAATGTATACTCAGGGTGACAACCCAAGTTCAAAAAGCTATGGCGGATATATCTACGCCCATTGGGGGCGTGGCAAATCGGGAAATACGTATCTTCTACACCGTTAAAGCTAGAACGCTGAAATTTTGCATGTGAGTTAATGTTATGATTCTAAGAAGATCGATCAAAAAGTTATATGTCTACGCCCATTGGGGGCGTGGCAAATCGGACCTGAATATATAGTGATTTTTCAAATTGTGCTATATTTTGAACACTATTGACACTAAAGACTTGAAATTTTGCATGTATACTCGGGTTGACAACCCAAGACTAATAAGCTATGGTAGATATATCTACGCCCACAGGGGGCGTGGCAAACCGCAAAAGTTTATATCTCCTACAGTTTTAGAGCTAGAAGCTTGAAATTTGGTTCAGTTACTAATGTTCTCCTCTATCGATGCCCCAAAAATAATTTTTCAGCCTCTTTGGGGGCGTGGCATATCGAAAAATACCCTGTAATTTTCGCATTTTTGGAATGTAAGCAACCAAATTTTGCAGTCATGTTAGCCTCGGCCTTTTCTAAGAACTGGCAAAAAATTATGCGTCTACGCTCACTGGGGGCGTGGCAAATCGGCAAAGAAGTTTGTTGTGGCCAACTGCATAATTCATGCATATAATAGCTTAGTAGCAATTGCGAAGAGGGCAAAAGCATTTTAACATAAATTTAATAATATTAATAAATTTTAAAAAATAAAATTGATAAGTTTTTGATTAATAAATAAAAAGTTTCCACCGGGATTCGAACCTAGGTCTTTTGAAAACAACATGTAATCGTTAGCTAAACCTAAATCAATTCACAGCTGACCAGCTGATCAGCAGCTTGTGACGAAACAAAACAATACAATCGCAATTCTTGCAATATGTATACACTTTTGGATGTGTATACACTTGCAAACATCTGTGTACACATACATATGTACATATATGCATGCATAGAAAAACTGCTTGCCACACAGCGTGGCAAATCGGAAAAATTGTTTTAATTTTTGCTTAAATGCAAAATTCATATGCGTATGTTTATAAATTATCATCAATTGGCAGAAAGCATTTTATAATAAATATACAAATATAAAAAAATAAAAAATAAATAATTTTTGAAAAAAGTTTTCTGCGGGATTCGAACCCACGCACCTAAGTATAGCTTGCATAGTGCTTACCACCAGCGCCACTGCCCTGACCTGCGCCTCATTAACTAAAACCAAATAAGACATTGCAATGCATTGCTAGAGCGCCTTGTGACAAAACTAAAGTAACGATCGAAAAATTCCCAATTCAGTCACAATTCTTAGAATATTCTGGCATGCAAACTTTTGTATGTATACTTAGAAAATTGTGTATACTCGTATAGTGTGTATATGTGTAAATCTGTATGTATGTGTTGGAAAAACGCTTGTTGCTTGCCATGTACGTTTTCTAATTGCCGAAATATTTCGTTAATTAAATGTTTATTAAATAAATAAGATGCACCTATGGGAACAAAGTATATCGCAGTTAGTGGCGCCTAACTGCAACGTTCTTACTTGTTTGATTTCAAATGGATTGAAAATGAAAGTGTGGACTATAACATTTCAAAGTTGGAAGTTTTGTGGAGCAAGATGAAAAATCTTGGAAGTGCTGTGCCTGAAACAATGTTAATGTCGCGAATCCTATCGTCTTTGCCTCAGAAGTTTAACTATTTTCATAGTGCGTGGGATTCGGTCGAGGACAGTAAAAGAACATTGAATAATTTGATGACTCGTTTAATGACAGAAGAAATAAGGTCAAAAGGACAAGAAGTGGTATCCGAAGAGTCAATAGCGTTAGTTGCAGGCAACAGGAAAGATAAAAGTGATCAGCAAACTATAAAGTGTTATAATTGTGGTATGATTGGACATATAAAGACTGCTACAGGTGTCATATATGTAAAAAGAAAGGCCATAAGAGCAGCACCTGTTACCAAAGGAGAAGTGCTGAAAATGATCAAGGAGAATCAGGCTATTTCTCAAGGAAAGTATTGATTGCACGCAGGGACGGCAGAGAAAATGACGAGCGGGTGATCGACTCAGGAGCTTCTGATCACATGTTAAGGCGTCGAGGCTGGTATTCTGCACATAAAGAATTGGATTCCCTGAAGACAGGCGTAGGTGGTGCTAAAATTATCAAAGCGTACGGAAAGGCAAATCTCAATATGGGTGGCGGAGATTTGAAGTTGAAAAAATCATGGCATACGCAAACGATGAAGAATCAGGATGCGCTCACTGCAAAAACGCCCAGTAGCGGTGGTAGTATTGCAACGATGAATGTGAATAGTCATCATCTGGAGGAGCTGCAGAAAGAGCTGGTGGAGTATCGGGAATTGGCAAACAATCGGTCACAGGAGCTTGATAATCTGCATACCACGCATCGTGAAACACTCAAGGAAGTCGAGAAGCTTAAAATGGATATCTGTCAGCTACGTGCGTCGGTCATCGCGGATACGACAGAGTATAAGTGCTTGAAATTGCAGTTCTCCGTGCTGTATAAAGAGTACATGGAGATCAAGACGATGCTGGATGAGACGCGTAACCAGTTGCAGATGTGCAAGAATCAGCATCTGAGCGAGATCAAGGCAAGGCGTAAAATTCAAGATGCGACTGCAATTTGTGAGGCGGCTGTGTATGAAAAGGAGCGCGTTTGGAAAGCGGTACAAGTGAAACAAAAGGAGCAACGCAAGCTGGATGATCTGTACAGAGAGATCAATGAGGCGCGGGATCGTGAAGAACTGCAGCGCGAGTATCAGTTAGTGTGCCACGATTCGCAGCAATGCCAAATGGAAGTTGAATCGTGAAAGCAGACAATACTGGATGAGCGCGAGAAAGTGCAGTGGCTGCTTGTTGAACAAGATGAGAAGCAGGCAAAGAATCAACGCATCTCGGATTTACTACGCGAACTAGAGTCTGAGCGTCGATCCATGAAGGGAGTAAGGAATGAATGGGAAAAGCAAAAACAATCCATAGAGCAGGTGAACATACAGCGTAAGACAATGGAGGATCCGCTGGAATCGCGACATAAGCTACTAGAGAATCAAGTTAAACTCAAGGAAATCCATCGCATACTCAAGACGGCGCTGGAACAGGCAACGAAACGCAATAAAAAGTCCAAAAATTGCAAAAGGTCCAAGAAGGTTAAGAGCAACAAGTAAGAAGGCTCTAGTCGAGACGGCTCGACTACGAGATCCCCTGAACCCTGCAAAAAAGTGATACTCTTCTTCTTTACGCACTTAGATGCGCGCGCTCTGCTAACTGCGCAGTTGCTGCCGTGGCTTGGGGGTGGGTTGGGCTGAACTTTGGACGCTTATAACTCCATTTCTAGATGGACGATCTTGATGAAATTTTCAGAGTAGATTAGGAGTATCTAAATCTATCTATGTGCCAAATTGCATCTGTAAATTACGTAATCTGCGTATCCATAATATCTATCTAAATATTTTAATTCGAAGTCTCTGGCTAAAACGGTGTAGAAGTTATGCCCAAAAAACATAAAAATTGGAAACGAATTTTCTATTTTTTATCGATAATTTGGAAATGGGATGAGTTATCGAAAAAACAAAATAAACCCGTACTGCGTAGCTAACATACGCATGTTCATGTGAAATTTCAGCTCTCTAGCTTTTGTAGTTTCCGAAATCTCGACGTTCATACGGACGGACGGACGGACGGACGGACGGACGGACGGACGGACGGACAGACGGACAGGGCTCAATCAACTTATTTTTTTATGCTGATCAAGAATATATATACTTTATGGGGTCTGCGACTTCTCCTTTTGTCTGTTACATACATTTTCACAAAACCATTATACCCTGAATTCCCATTTTCAATGGGTTCAGGGTATAAAAACGGCGACGATAGCGATGATAGCAGCGAGGAGGAGGAAGAAGGCTTGCCTTTGAAGCAGTGGAAAGCATGATAGAAGGCGCCGCAAAAGCATTGAAGAGCAAAGAAGAGGAAAGCAAGGGTAGATTTGGCAGAGTAGTAGCACGAAGATGAGACGAAATCAAAGAAGATCAAGTAAGCGGAGACAGACGTAAGCGAAGTGCTTAAAAGCGAAAGAAGAAGGGCAGAAGGGAAGGCGACAGTCGCTTAAAATGAATGAACGAAGCTGAGGAAGGAGAGAAGGTGATGTCGTGCTTGAAGCATGAATATATGAATGATAGAAAATGTCAAAGGAGAGCAGCGAGAGAAATTAGGAATTAGAGTAGAGAATAAAATTTTATGGAGATGTTGAGTTTTAGGGAGGGTGTTGGGGAATGATCTCGAACAAAACTCATCATCATTATCATCTTTGTAGAAATAAGCATTTAATGTAACTGTAAAATCATCGTTGGCTGTTCAAGCATTTTCAATAGAAAAGAAAACGAATGTTCTGGATTGTGTACATACATAACATACATATATACATACATACATACATACAGAAAAGCAAGCGTAAAAGCATACGAAAGGAGACATCCAGAACATTCTATATGTAAGAGAAGTAGCGTAGGAAGAAGATGTCTAGAACATTCAATATGTAAGAGAAGGAAGTATAAAAGCATGCTGAATATCGAATTATTGTATCATTGTATCATTTGTGTTGTGCAAGATCAGCTATGAAAGTGTCGGCTCAGTTAAGTTGAAGAAGTCGCGGTGTGTACTTGCTACTTATAATTTAGTTTTGATTTTATTGAATAAACTTATGTGCACATACATTTACAAAACTGCGTTTTGAGGTTTTCTCGAGAAAAAAGGAAAAACCTCAACACTTACAAATGTAGATCAGCGTCTATGCGTGCCGAAACGAATCGAATAATTCTTGGAATATTATTCGTTCGAAGAAGGGCTCAGGGGATTTCGTAGTCGAGCAGTCTCGACAGCTCTACAGCTTTCTTACTTGTTTTCTGTTGACTTAACGGAATAAAATATAATTGAAGCAAAAACATTTTCAGAAGTGATGCTATTAAATATTTGAAATTTAAAAAAACGCACTTATTCACAATTAGTTAAACTACCAACTGACTTTCAAAGAAAGAGATAATAAAAAAAACAAGTAAGAACGTTGCAGTTAGGCGCCACTAACTGCGATATACTTTGTTCCCATAGAAGCATCTTATTTATTTAATAAACATTTAATTAACGAAATATTTCGGCAATTAGAAAACGTACATGGCAAGCAACAAACGTTTTTCCTACACATACATACAGATTTACACATGTACACACTATACGAGTATACACAATTTTCTAAGTATACATACAAAAGTTTGCATGCCAGAATATTCTACGAATTGTGACTGAATTGGGAATTTTTCGATCGTTATTTTAGTTTTGTCAAAAGGCGCTCTAGCAATGCATTACAATGTCTTATTCGGTTTTAGTTAATGAAGTGCAGGTCAGGGCAGTGGCGCTGGTGGTAAGCACTATGCAAGCTATACTTAGGTGCGTGGGTTCGAATCCCGCAGAAAACTTTTTTTCAAAAATTATTTATTTTTTATTTTTTTATATTTGTATATTTATTATAAAATGCTTGCTGCAAATTGATGATAATTTTTAAACATACGCATATGAATTTTGCATTTAAGCAAAAACTAAAACAATTTTTCCACGCTGTGTAGCAAGCAGTTTTTCTATGCATGCATATATGTATTTATGTGTACACAGATGTTTGTAAGTGTATACACATCCAAAAGTGTATACATATTGCAAGAATTGCGATTGTATTGTTTTGTTTCGTCACAAGCTGCTGATCAGCTGGTCAGCTGATCAGCTGTGAATTGATTTAGGTTTAGCTAACGATTACATGTTGTTTTCAAAAGACCTAGGTTCGAATCCCGCTGGAAACTTTTTATTTATTAATCAAAAACTTATCAATTTTATTTTTTTAAATTTATTAATATTATTAAATTTATGTTAAAATGCTTTTTGCCATCTTAGCAATTGCTACTAAGCTATTATATGCATGAATTATGCAGTTGGACACAACAAACTTCTTTGCCGATTTGCCACGCCCCCTGTGGGCGTAGATATATCTACCATAGCTTATTAGTCTTGGGTTGTCAACCCGAGTATACATGCAAAATTTCAAGTCTCTAGTGTCAATAGTGTTCAAAATATAGCACAATTTGAAAAATCACTATATATTCAGGTCCGATTTGCCACGCCCCCAATGGGCGTAGACATATAACTTTTTGATCGATCTTCTTAGAATCATAACATTAACTCACATGCAAAAATTCAGCGTTCTAGCTTTAACGGTGTGGAAGATACGTATTTCCCGATTTGCCACGCCCCCAATGGGCGTAGATATATCCGCCATAGCTTTTTGAACTTGGGTTGTCACCCCGAGTATACATTTCAAATTGCAACTCTCTAGCTCATCATCTAGTATGATAACTTAACTATGGGCGGAAGAGTTTTCCGATTTGCCACGCCCCTTGTGGGCGGATCGGGAAAATTTTTACACTTTATAATTCGGGAGCATATATGAGTATATGTTTAAAATTTCAAGTCTCTAATAGCGCCGAAAAATATTGCGTTCATACGGACAGACGGACAGACGGACGGACAGCAAGACGGACATTGCACAAAACCAATATACTTTTTCCCCTTCGGGAACAAAGTATAATAAAAAAAATTAAAAACAAGTAAGAAGGCTCTAGTCGAGACGGCTCGACTACGAGATCCCCTGAACCCTGCAAAAAAGTGATACTCTTCTTCTTTACGCACTTATGAGCGCGCGCTCTGCTAACCGCGCAGTTGCTGTCGTGGCTTGGAGGCGGGTTGGGCTGAATTTCGGACGCTCATAACTCCATTTCTAGATGGACTATCTTTATGAAATTTTCAAAGTAGATTAAGAGTATCTAAATCTATCTATATGCCAAATTGCAAGTCTCTAGTATTTGAAATGCGTTTTTTTTTTTAAATTGGGGGCGAAGGGGGCGTGGCATCCAAAATCTGTAAATTACATAATCTGCGTATCTATAATATCTATCTAAATAAACAAATTTGAAGTCTCTAGCTAGTTATGCCCAAAAAACCTAAAAAATGGAAACGAATTTTCGATTTATTTTATCGATAATTTGGAAATGGGATGAGTTATCGAAAAAACAAAATAAACTCGTACTGCGTAGCTAACATACGCATGTTCTCTAGCTTTTGTAGTATCCGAAATCTCGACGTTCATACGGACGGACAGACGGACAGACGGACGGACGGACAGACGGACAGACGGACGGACGGACAGACGGACAGACGGACGGACGGACGGACAGACGGACAGGGCTAGATCAACTTTTCTCGTCACCCTGATCAAGAATATATATACTTTATTGGGTCTGCCACGCCTCCTTCTGCCTGTTACATACTTTTAACAAAACCATTATAGCCTGATTTCCCATTTTCAATGGGTTCAGGGTATAAAAAAAATTAAAGCCGGCAATAATCTATTCATTTCAAGGATTTTAAGGCCGGGTGACCATGGTGGCCATGCCAGCAGATCACCTTTTTGGCCCTATATTCATGACTTCACGGATCGGGAAAAGTGAATAGGTGCATTACCATGTTGGACAGTCCACTATAGGTCCTGAAAAAGGTTTTTGGAAATGCGGAAAAACAGTTTTTAGCCCGGTGTGCCGAATAAAATTTTTTTCATCTGAAAAGACAACATGTTGCCTGATGACGCGATTTTAGTTACACATTTTTGGTAGCTTGCCACAAAAACATTTATTGAAAAAACTTATTCCGTATTGCTAAAAGCCATTATTACTTCATTTTAAAGAGAATTGAATGTAAAATAATATAAACAAGTAAGAAGGCTCTAGTCGAGACGGCTCGACTACGAGATCCCCTGAACCCTGCAAAAAAGTGATACTCTTCTTCTTTACACACTTATAAGCGCGCGCTCTGCTAACCGCGCAGTTGCTGTCGTGGCTTGGGGCGGGTTGGGCTGAACTTTGGACGCTCATAACTCCATTTCTAGATGAACGATCGTCATGAAATTTTCAGAATAGATTAGGAGTATTAAAATGCATCTATATGCCAAATTGCAAGTCTCTAGTATTTGAAATTCGTTTTTTTTAAATTGGGGGCGAAGAGGGCGTGGCATCAAAAATCTGAAAATTACATAATCTGCGTATTCATAATATATATCTAAGTATACAAATTTGAAGTCTCTAGCTAAAACGATGTAGAAGTTATGCTCAAGAAACCTAAAAAATGTAAACGAATTTTCGAATTTTATCGATAATTTGGAAATGGGATGAGTTATCGAAACAACTCGCACTGCGTAGCTAACATACGCATGTTCATGTGAAATTTCAGCTCTCTAGCTTTTGTAGTTTCCGAAATCTCGACGTTCATACGGACGGACAGACGGACAGACGGACAGGGCTAGATCAACTTTTCTCGTCACCCTGATCAAGAATATATATACTTTATGGGGTCTGCGACGTCTCCTTCTGCCCGTTACATACTTTTAACAAAACCATTATACCCTGATTTCCCATTTTCAATGGGTTCAGGGTATAAAAATAAAAATAGAAAGCGTTTCCCGAATTCACAGCAAATTAACAAATATGTACATATGTATGTACATACAGTGACGAACATAATTATTGGCACAGTATGCTTTTTAAGCTTTATATCAACTTTTCAAGTCTTTTGAAAATAATTTTTTATCAAACAAAAATTTTTTGAAATAGATTAGAGTATTTATTGGATGAAACCAAAAGAATTTTGTAAAAATCTTAAACGTAGAATTAACTAAAATTAAATATCGACAAAAATACGTCAATTTCGCTGAACAAAATTATTGGCACACTTAGGGTTCTTTTGTATTTTTTTAACAATTTGACCGATTGGGCAACACCGTTTTGGCAAATTCCCCATCTGTTATATTCCGTTATTTAAAACTGAGCACATTTGCATTAAAAAATATTACATTTTGTGAGAATTGAGCTTATTTGTTTTAATTTTCTAAAAAATGGAACCTAAACTGAAAGAAACATCGATAGCACAGAGGAAAATAATCCTGCATTTACACGATCAAGGTAAATCTTATGCAGAAATAGGAGAACTAATGGATAGAAGCCGATTTACAATTCGAAGCATCGAGCAGCGCTTCAAGGGAACCTGTAACCTGCAAAGTTCAAAACACACAGGCCGCCCAAAATTGCTGAACAGCTGTGAATGCAGGGAAATCCTTCAAAAGGTGAAAAAGAATCCGAAAATATCATCAACACAGACCACTGCTGAAGTTAAAAATGAAATGGGAAAGGAGGTTCACCCGATTACGGTACGTAGAGTACTGCACAAGGCGAATTACAAAGCGCGAAAACCGTATATCACAACCGGCAATAAAAATAAGCGTTTGGACTATGCTAAGAACTTTATTAGTAAGCCATCCGATTACTGGAGTCAAGTATTGTTCTCAGATGAGAGCAAATTCAACATATTCCGATCGGACGGGCGCCAAACTGTGTGGAGAAGGCCGAATACTGCATTCGACAAACTTAATATTACGCCAACAGTTAAACATGGTGGTGGTGGGGTGATGGTCTGGGGTTTCATGTCTGCTGCAGGTGTGGGCGAGTTGGTATTTATAGAAGGAATAATGGACAAAAATATATATTTAAATATTTCGAAGGATAGCTTAAAAAATGCGCTGAAAAGCTCAAATTACCAAGCTCGTTCACATTTCAACATGACAACGACCCCAAGCATTCTGCCCATATTGTCAAAATGTGGCTTGCGTACAACACCGCCCATGTGCTACCGCACCCACCACAATCTCCAGATCTAAATCCAATTGAACACTTGTGGGAAGAATTGGATAGGCGTATAACCAAACGCGCAATTACAAACAAACCCGAATTAAAGCAAGCTTTAACTGAGGAATGGCACAAAATTGGTGAAGAAGTGACTAAAAAATTAGTTAATTCGATGCCAAACCGCTTACAGGCCGTTATAAAAGCAAAAGACTTAAGTACAAAATATTAATTATAATTTTTAGTTATTGTTTTTCATCATATTTTTATATTTCTTTAAGTTTTTTTTTTAGTGTGCCAATAATTTTGTTCAGCGAAATTGACGTATTTTTGTCGTTATTTAATTTTAGTTAATTCTACGTTTAAGATTTTTACAAAATTCTTTTGGTTTCATCCAATAAATACTCTAATCTATTTCAAAAATTTTTTGTTTGATAAAAAATTATTTTCAAAAGACTTGAAAAGTTGCTATAAAGCTTAAAAAGCATACTGTGCCAATAATTATGTTCGTCACTGTATGTACATAGTCGTCGACATAAAGGCATAGAAAATAGACAAGAAATGAAAACGGATTTGCACACATACACACATATATATCCATACATACATATACATACACATACATACATACATACATACATACATACATACACACACATATACATACACACACACGTCGATTCTTATTGCGATTATAGCGCGCTCACACTGCCGTATCAGATGAATCGACGGCTAACACAAATATGATTACCGCATATTTATTTTCTCTATTTTATTTTGCTGTCGAAGCGACGTCATTCAACAGTTTATTAGCGTCCAATACGTTATTGTTTTGCATACACACACATGCTTACAATGCTGATTACGTACATATTAGAAAGGAAGTGGCGAAAAGATTCGCACGAAAAGTACCGCTAACCGCAACGAATTACTGCCGTCACGTAAACAGCTGTGAGCCCCACGCATGCACACGTGCACATACATCGATATACATAGTTAAAAAAATAAAGAATATTTGAAATGCTACTCAAATAAACGAACAGAGCGGTACCTTGTATGGTGCACTTTGGCAAAGTCACCTCTAAAGAGCCCGTGGGCACCAAAGCTTAACCAAACGAAAACACAATGAAACGAATTCCGAAAAAAACAATACAGATGTGCGCCACTAACATGCTGTAGTGTGCTTGCCATTAATCTGCGTCATCTGAATGCTCCAAACAAATATCGCTTATCGTTTATCGACATGCGGTTAGTGTGACCGCGTACTTAAAATATGGAAACTAAAACCACTAACCACATAGCACTAACCACTAACCATACAACACATAGACTGGACAACTAGAACAAACTTTTTTCACGCACAAAAATATGAGCGAATTGCCGCACAACTTCGTATTTGTTCGGTTTGGGCAATTCGAGCTCGGGCAGTCAAAATATGAAACGACAAAGTCATTGCGCTGCCAGCGGTCGACTAGGATGGTCATTTTTTCATATGAGCATTTTCTATGCGCTATTTTACTTTACTCTCCCTATCTCTTTTTTCTCTCTCTATCTCACTCTATGCGAGCACAAGCCAGTTGCCCACCAAATTGAAATTTGTTCGCGAGTGGCAATTCGCGACGATCCCGTCTGCCATTCTTAGTAAGAGTATGCCGAACTCTTAAACGGCTTTGCCATGCTCATGCAAAATTTTAGTGTTTTCGTAAAGATTTTTGGGAAGGGTATGAAAGCGCTGATGTGCATAAGCATTACTTTTTCGCGATGAGCATGCACACACACATTTACTGTGTCTTGCTACATGTATGAGCATTTATGTGACAGTGTGCGAAACTTTTGCTGCCTGTAGCAATTGCAGGGCCCAACACTTGTCTATTTTGTATGGTTTGAATTGTAGAGTGACTGTCAAATAAGCCTTTACGGCTTGCAGCAGTCATTTTGGCAATAATCAGTACATGGTGTATTCTGACATTTGTCAGTACATATAAATTTCCAGATCCACTTAAATCGTTTATAGCCCGTTCAAAAAATGTTGGGGCTATGTTACTAAATTAATTATAGTAATTATTATTTATTAAACATGTATAAGAATAAATACATATGTATGCATATAAACATACATGATATATTTATTTATTTATTTATTTATTTAAAAAAATATTGACAAAACGAGAGTCAAAATAGCCTACAAAAAAATACAATTATTACAATAGAATCACCAACCCGATGGGGGTGTTTTATTTGCCAGTCCGGCCAGCTATGCCCCAATTCACAGCCAAATATGGTCAGTGATAACTATTAAACCATGCAAAGAAAGTGTTAAAAGAAAATATTACATATAGATTATAAGAGACTAAATATAATTAATATAAAAATTAAAATTAAAATTAAAATAAATAAAATAAAAATAGGTAAAGAAACAAGGAAGATATTAACAATATTGATAGATAAATTAAAAGAAGAGCTATAATATAGAATATTTAATAGGATTGAGAAATCACTGCAAGCAACAATAGCAACATAATGTAGCTTATGCCTGTGCATGGCGAGTGATTTCCCTAAGGTGTGCTAAAAGCAACGATTTAATTTTAGGAAGAGAGAGCTCTAAGTAAAATACGTGATAATATTTATTAAAATTAACACACAGAACATGAAACGCACTATGCAAAGAATAATCCGTAGTGCATATAGGTAAATGAAGCGGATGATAATGTCTAGTTGTTCGGGACGGAACCGAGAAATTAAGACGCATCAATAAAAAGGACGAATCAATATTACCGTTAATTACTTTGTGCAAAAAATCAATTCCTAAAATTGTTCTGCGATTCATTAACGATGGAAGATCAATGAGCTGAAGCCTACTATGGTAAGACGGTAATCGTAAATTACTGTCCCAGTTAAGATCCCTTAGGGCAAAAAGAAGAAACTGTTTTTGGACTGATTCAATAGGATCTTGATACAGTTTATGTTGCGGAGACCAAACAACTGAGCAATACTCTAAGATAGGACGTACAAGTGAAATAAATAATTGTTTGGTAATAAAAGGATCTTTAAATTCCTTAGACCAACGTTTAATAAAGCCAAGCACGCTTTTGGCTTCATTTATGATGGTAGAAATATGAAGATTGAAATTAAGTTTACTGTCAAAGAGAACACCAAGATCTTTGACTGTAAAGATGCGTTGTAAGGAAATGTTACTAATTTTAGAGTCAACAATATGAGGAATAGAACGACTGAAAGTCATAGTCATACACTTTGAGCAATTTAGGTGCAACTGGTTCACCACACACCAAGATTGAAATGCATTAAGGTCATCTTGAAGTTGAAGATGTCCATTTGCACTGGAGTATGGAAGGCAAAGTTTTACATCATCCGCATACATAAATATGGTAGAATAAGAGATGCAACTAGGAACGTCATTTATAAAAAGCGAAAAGAGTAATAGTCCTAAATGGCTACCTTGAGGAACACCAGACGAAACAAAGATAAATTTAGAAGTAGCTGTTCTCAACAAGACTCTTTGGGTTCTACCGTTCAAATAGGATGAAATCCAGGACACAAGTTTAGGAGAAAATCCTAAACGTTCAAGCTTCATAGTTAGTATCTGATGATTAACTCTGTCAAATGCTTTACTGAAATCAGTATATATAACATCAATTTGCATTTTTTTAGAAAAACTATCATTGACAAGTGAAGTGAATTCGAGTAAATTCGAGGATGTTGATCGATTCTGAATAAAACCATGTTGGGATGGTTGAATAATCGATTTACAGAAATGTTGCAAGGTTGATGTTATAATTTTTTCAAATAGCTTCGGAATAGCAGATAATTTCGCAATACCTCTGTAATTGGAAATATCAGATCTTCCACCTTTTTTATATAGAGGAATGATGAAAGACTCTTTCCATATTGAAGGGAACACAGAAGTTTCCAAAGATAAATTAAACAGTTTTAGCAATGGTGATTGAAGAGAAACACTGCACTGTTTAATGATACAACTTGGGATATTGTCAGCACCAGGGGAGAAAGATGACTTCAGCGTCTTAATGGCTGTAGCTAGAGAGTCAGCAGTAACATTAGGAGCATAAATAGAACCATAATCAGGAAGTGAATATGGATACGAATCACTGTATAGATTAACAGAAGAGTAAGTAGATTGAAAAAAGTCTGCAAAAAGATCGGAGGAATCCTGATCAGTACAAGTTTTTTTAGCACCAAGGACAAATGAGGACGGCAAACCAGAAGACTTACGCTTCAAGTTTACAAATGTGTAAAATTGTTTAGGATCTCGAGCACACTGTCGTTTGCAACGTACAAGGTAATTCTCATAACACCGAGAATTTAAATGACTGAAGTTTGACTTGGCAATGGAATATTTAGACCAGTCGACACTTGAACCAGACCTTTTAAAATTTTTAAAACATTTAGTTTTAATGTTTCTTAAATACGAAAGAGACTTAGTAAACCATGGCGGTTTATTTGAACTGGGCAATACGCGACAGAGAGGGACGCACAAATCCAGAATAGAGTTCAAGGTAGTATAAAAAATCGATGCTGCCAAATTAATATCAACCGACTCATAAAGAAGAGACCAGTCAATTGAATTAATTAATTCATTAAGCAAAACAAAGTTGCATTTACGATAACAGCGGCTTAAATTAGACGGTAAAGATGAATAAGTTGGAGGATTATCAATAGATAATAAAACCTCTAAAGTGGGGTGATGCAAATCCTCTGGTAAGCAGAAAGGAGTTGATCTCACGACATTAATGATGGAGTCATGATTAATGAACACAAGATCAAGCGTGCGATTCAGATGGTTAGAAATGGAATTCATCTGAAACATAGAAAGATTAAACAATTCATCAAAAAGATAGTGATCAATTGTCGGAATAAAGTAATTTGCATTACAAGTTGAGGACCAAGAAGTGTTAGGAATATTGAAATCACCCAACACAAGAAGAAAGTCTCTATCAGTTACATGTTCATAAATTTCTTTAATACAGGTTATATGTTGAGCATAAACCTGCAGAGGGAGGGATATAAGAACATGTAATAAACAAAGAGCACGATGGGAGCATTAATTTAACCCCTAATCTCCACATAATGAAGATAGGAAAAGGTAAATAATTCGGAGTGTATACTGGATTTAACAGCAATTAACACCCCACCATCTTTACGCATTGAACGATCAAGTCTATAAATAGTGAAATTACTTGCAAGAATCTCACTATTAAGAATGTTATGATTTAACCATGTTTCAGTGAAGGCAATAATGTCATATTGAACAATGAAACTATGCAAGTATAGACTTTTAAGTTTAGATTTCAAGCTACGTACATTTTGGTAAATGAGTGAAAGCTGAGAAGAAGAATGAAACATATTTAGTTTTTTGGTGTAATACTTGATGTTGATTGCACCGAAGGTAAGGAAATAGGATGAGATTTATTTCGATTTTTAGGTTTAAATTCATGGACAACTACATGAGGTGGCCAGAATTTGGGATCACATATTGTTGTGAAATACTCAAGCGGCACATTGATCTTGAATGAAGCAATTTCTCGCGGAGTCGCAAAACTAAACTTCGATATAAAGACATTGGCCGAGATCTTGCTTGAAATAAAAGCAGATACTGCCTCACATGTCGTATCCGATGAAAGCCTAGATAAGAAAACTTGCTTTCGAGGAGAGACGACAGATAAGGTAATGCCAGGAGTGGCCGACTTATTGTCACTCTTAGTTTGAGCAATCATTGGTGAGGAGTCCAATTTTTGAACAGAGACTTGAGTTTCAATAGCAGTAACAACAGGGGAAACAGAAGATTCAGAAACTACTGGTATAGGAACAAGAGAATTAGGCGCAGAGGACAAAACAGAAGCACAGGGTGGGGTGGAGCAAGCAAGTTCGGTGACGGTATTGGTACAGAAGGAGGTACCAATAACAGTGGAGTCTCCGAAATTGGAGGTGGACTTTCAAAGTTATACTGGTTTAAAATCTCTTCAGCAGTAGCCATGTCACTGGATAACTGCTTAGAGATCTTTCTCAGTTTTAAAAATTGAGCCCTCACAGCACTATACATATTGGAAAATTTTATTAGTTTTTCCAAACAGATCGGACAAGACCAGCGTATGCCACCAATACCAATTTTGGCAGTGGACATGATCCTGTCATAATCACGCCCAGTAAGACCTGCACACTTAGTATGCATCATATTTTCGCACAACCAGCAATTTACAAATTGCGCTTGTGCAGCATCACTTGCCAGCCTGAATGTGCATGATTTTTTGCAACAACTCATATTGGCAACTGGGATGAAAAGCAAATGTGCAGAAAAAAAACGGAAAATAAAAACAAAAATAAAAACAGAGAGAATGTTAATGTATTGAGAGAGCAAGTGCAACGACAAAAACAGCCGTTAGAGAGCAAGTACACAGCGAGAGAGTAAACTTGCACAGCACGAAATTAAGAGAGGGAAAAAACAACAATAGTAAGCAAGATCAAAATTACAAGCACTCACACTAACAAACGTTTTGAGAGTAAAGTAGGGAGAGCGCCAAAAGAAAATAGAAACACTAAAGCAAAATGCAAAATAATGCAAGTAAAACAAGACACCAGCTGCACCAAGCTTCAAAGTTAAAAAGCAATTTACCAAATGCACAATATATCACGGATCAAACCTTGCACAGGAATATGACAACACTTGCAATAATTAACACCGCGATTGTGTGAAACTTTAATAAAATCAATTTAATATGACAAAATAAGAAAAAATTTGCAGAGCAAAAATAAAACACGTCTGATAACTTTCACTGAGAACTCTCTCTGCATGGGGGAAGTAGATTTGGCAGTCTACAAGGTCGAACAAATCTAAGACCGTTCCCACAATTCTAAGGCCGAGGTCCACAAGAACAATAAACTGCAAATGTTGGGCCCTACAATTGCTACAGGCAGCAAAAGTTTCGCACACTGTCACATAAATGCTCATACATGTAGCAAGACACAGTAAATGTGTGTGTGCATGCTCATCGCGAAAAAGTAATGCTTATGCACATCAGCGCGAGAGATGAATAGTAAAGTAAAATAGCGCATAGAAAATGCTCATATGAAAAAATGACCATCCTGGTCGACCGCTGGCAGCGCAATGACTTTGTCGTTTCATATTTTGACTGCCCGAGCTCGAATTGCCCAAACCGAACAAATACGAAGTTGTGCGGCAATTCGCTCATATTTTTGTGCGTGAAAAAAGTTTTTTCTAGTTGTCCAGTCTATGTGTTGTATGGTTAGTGATACAACATACCGAATTCTTAAACGGCTTTAGCATGCTCATGCAAAATGTTAGCATTTTCATGATTATTTGTGGAAATGGTATGAAAGTGTTGACGTGCATAACGAATATTATTTCCCGATGACCATACACAAACACATTTACACTTCCTCGCTATATGTGTAGGCATTTATGTGCCTGTGTGCGATACACTTGCTGCATGTGGCAATTCTATTTTCCCAGCGATTGCTGTGGGTAGCTTATGTGAGCCTTTGAATTTGAATGAATGCACTGCCTGAAAATGCTGTCTGCCATCTTAGCAATTACTACTAAGCTATTATATGCATAAATTATGCAGTTGGCCACAACAAACTTCTTTGCCGATTTGCCACGCCTCCGGTGGGCGTAGACGCATAATTTGCCAGTTCTTGGAAAGAGCCGAGGCTAACATGCCTGCAAAATTTGGTTGCTTACAAAAAAAAAAATGCGAAAATTACAGGGTATTTTCAACTGAACCATCCAATTTTCAAGCTTTAACCTCTAAAACTGTAGGAGATTTAAACTTTTGCGGTTTGCCACGCCCCCTGTGGGCGTAGATATATCTTCCATAGCTTATTGATCTTGGGTTGTCAACCCGAGTATTCATGCAAAATTTCAAGTCAATAGTGTGCAAAATATAGCGCAATTTGAAAAATCACCATATATTCAGGTCCGATTTGCCACGCCCCAATGGGCGTAGATATATCCGCCATAGCTTTTTGGCCTTGGGTTCTCACCCCGAGTATACATTCCAAATTGCTCTCTAGCTCATCATCTAATATGATTACTTGCCTATGGGCGCAAGAGTTTATTTGGCGGATCGGGAAAATTTGTACACTTCATAATTCGGGAGCAACTTATATGCTCGACGACGAAGATATTTTGCAATGTAACAATATCCAACGGAAATTGTTGCAACACAAATACGACATAATCAGACCAATAAGCCCAATCTGCTGACACCGCGTCTAGTGGACTTCCTGCACACGCCAACCTGAGCTTCAGCAATTCCAAGAAGAATTGCACAACGGTTCAATAACACCAAAAGCGACATCGCTGCCAACGCCGTCGACTGAGCCACAGCTTAGCTAGGGATAGAATTGATTTAAGTTAATTAGTTGCAAAATTCGGTTTGAACAAGACAGTCCGTCTTGTAATAAAAATATATTTTTTTATACTCAATAATACGAATAACGAATTTAACTGGCGCCCGAGCAGGGACCGACTTCGCGCGCAATGCAGCAAAACAGTTCGTACGTGCGTGAGACTGTTAGATCAAAAGCAGAGTCGGTTGAAAGTGAAAAAACTAACGCGATACAAAACAGCAAAACGCCTGTACGTACACGATAACTTAGCTATAAACTTGATAGTGAACAGACAGTGACGTGAGAGATTTATAATACTCTAAGTGCCCCTACTGCAACAAAACCCGCAGAGTCTGTGCGAAGGAAATCTAGGCAACTCACGTTGATTAATTTCAACGTTAGATTCCAATTCGCTAAAAGGTAGTCTGGAACTTAAGTGTTCGACTGCCCATCGGTGGACAATAATCCTGTACGGTCCGTCCGCAGGATACTCCAACGGAGTCTGGTCGCAGTAGGAAAACCAAAAAGGATGAAATAAAAAATTAAAAAAAAAAAAAAAATTTTTTTAAATTCATTTACACATTCTAATACTAATACTAATAATATACTAACCATACGAATAATATCTATACACCAAGTTAAACTTTGTGAGCATAAAATAACAAAGCAAGACTGCAATAGAAGTCAGTTTTGTGATATATGGCTAACGAAAATAACCTGATTAGACCCCCTGTTTTAGTTGAACAACCTCAGGTAGGCGGACAAAATATTGACAGACAACAACAACGACACATTAACCGCCAAAACGAACATATACAGAACAGAGGTATGGCGAACAACGCAGAGCAGGTGACTGCAGCTACGGTTGCCCAGATCTCAAGAGAACAACTTCCAACACTAGTAAAACAACTAGTTAACCCATCCAGGGAATTCAAATGAACAGACCCAATTTTGAGACAGGAAAAAGACCTCCACCGTTAGCAAACCCAGCCGATAAGAGACAAAGAAACTTTAATATTCGAACAACAGTAGAACAACCTGGCAATGACAACACTGACGCTTACTTGACTATGGAGGAATACGGCCAGACTATCGCGACCTACGAACAACAGACCGAATACGAACAGTCACTACAAGAATACACAGATGAAATAGAGCATGCCGACTATGAACAAGAAAACTCAAACGATCAAGCAAGCATCAATTTTTTAGGATAGCCAACTCTTCGCTTCCATACATACAATATAAGACAGCAAGCGGAGAGGTACTCAAAATTTTAATAGACACAGGTTCCAATAGAAATTATATACAACCCAAACTAGTTTCAAACCCAATTCCTAACGAAAAACCTTTCGAAGCCGTAACAGTCGGTGGAAATATAAAAATAACACATCATAAAATTGCCAATCTTTTTGATTGAAAACATTCGACGCAATCCTGGGTAACGATAGTCTCAAAGAACTATATGCTGTAATTCAAAGCAGCAAAAATCAATTAATAATTAAAAATAACATGATTATATCCCTCAGACAGAAAAAAATCGAAGCCGTTACCACCGTTATACCACGAACCGATCACATGACCATCGAACAGAAACAAAGATTAAACCAATTAGTTAAGAAATATCCCAATTTATTTGCCATTCCAAACGAAAAATTAACATACACAACAAAAGTAAAGGCGGAAATTCGAACCAGGACAGATTCACCTGTATATTCCAAATTTTATCAATTCCCAATTTCTTTAAAAGACGAAGTTCATAAACAAATACAAGAGCTCTTAGAGGACGGAACCATTCGCCTATCCCGGTCACCTGACAATTCACCGGTGTGGATTGTCTCCAAAAAAAATGGATGCCTCCAAAAAAATGAATGCCTCCCAAGAGAAAAAATATAGAATGGTAATTGATTATAGGAAGCTTAATAGGGAAACTATAGCTGACAAATACCCTATTCCAGAAATCAATGAGGTACTAGCACAACTTGGAAATAATAAAATTTTCTCAGTGCTAGACTTAAAAAGTGGTTTCCATCAAATTCCTCTAAAAGATGCTGATATTGAGAAAATAGCATTCTCAGTTAATAATGGCAAATATGAATTTACACGATTACCTTTCGGTCTGAAAAACGCACCTTCTATTTTCCAAAGGGCGTTAGACGACATTCTTCATGAACAAATTGGTTTCATTTTCAGCAAAGATAATGAATCACATTCCAGAAATCTGGACAAAATCTTCAGAACTCTGCAAGAAGCCAATATGAAATGCCAATTGGACAAATGCGAGTTCTTTAAAACCAAAGTTGAGTTTCTCGGCTTTGTTATATCTGATAAAGGAGTCGAAACAAATCCACAGTGTGTCCAAAAACCTATCCGCGAAAAAAACAATTTATCTCAATGACGAAGCGGTAGAAGCCTTCAATAAAATAAAAAATGCTTTAGTTTCGAACGAAGTGATTCTTCACTATCCAGACTTCGAGAAAGAATTCCACTTAATAACAGACGCATCCAACTTTGCCATTGGAGCCGTCTTATCTCAAAATCGCCATCCAATTACATTCCTTTCTAGAACACTTTCAAAAGCGGAAGAAAATTACGCTACAAATGAGAAAGAAATGATAGCAATCATTTGGGCCCTCAAAGCCCTCAAAAATTACCTGTACGGTAAAACAAAAGTAACAAGTAAGAAGGCTCTAGTCAAGACGGCTCGACTACGAGATACCCTGAACCCTGCAAAAAAAGTGATACTCTTCTTTACACACTTATGAGCGCGCGTTCTGCTAACCGCGCAGTTGCTGGCGTGGCTTGGGGGTGGGTTGGGCTGAACTTCGGACGCTCATAACTCCATTTCTAGATGGACGATCCTTATAAAATTTTCAGAGAAGATTAAGAGTATCTAAATGAATCTATTTGCCAAATTGCAAGTCTCTAGTATTTGAAATGTGTTTTTTTTTTTCAAATAAGGAGCGAAGGGGGCGTGGCATCCAAAATCTGAAAGTTACAAAATCTGTGTATTCATTATATCTATCTAAATATATTAATTTGAAGTCTATGGCTTAAACGGTGTAGAAGTTATGTCCAAAAGACATAAAAATTGGAAACGAATTTTGGATTTTTTATCGATAATTTGGAAACGGGATGAGTTATCGAAAAAACAAAATAAACTCGTACTGCGTAACTAACATATGAGTGTTCATGTAGTTTTGTAGTTTCCGGAATCTCGACGTTCATACGGACGGACGGACGGACGGACGGACGGACGGACGGACGGACGGACAGGGCTAGATCAACTTCTCTCGTCACCCTGATCAAGAATATATATACTTTATGGGGTCTGCCACGCCTCCTTCTGCCTGTTACATACTTTTAACAAAACCATTATACCCTGATTTCCCATTTTCAATGGGTTCAGGGTATAAAAATATACACAGACCACCAGCCATTAACTCATTCGTTAAGTAGTTGGAACGGAAACGTTAGAATAAAAAGATGGAAAGCATACTTAGAAGAATTCGACTATGAATTAGTCTACAAGCCAGGAAGAGACAATATTGTAGCCGATGCGCTATCTCGAATTCCTGCCATAAACAATATCAGGTCGGTAGCCTCCACCCAACACAGTGCAGACAGTTCAAGCCATAACCTAATACCAAGTATCGAAGCACCCACAAACGTATTCAAAAACCAGATATTTCTAGAAAAGGCCGACAAAACTGATTACAGATTCTATATTCCATTCCCAACTTTCCATAGGCATATAATAACCCGACCAAGCTATACGACAAATGACCTCATACAAATATTAAAAGCTCGCCTCAACCCTTCTATTATCAACGGCATATTAATCTCAGAAGATTTTATGAGCCAAATCCAAAACATATACCCGACACACTTCAAAAACTATAAAATTAGGTTCTCACAATCACAGGTTAAAGATTTGACGAAGCCGAACGAGACGAAAAAATCTTGGCTACCCATAATAGAGCACATAGAAACGCACTTGAGAATAGAAACCAAATGTTAGAATTTTATTATTTTCCCAAAATGAAACAAACAATAGCAGATCTTGTCAAACAGTGTCGAGTTTGCAAGGTAGAAAAATATGACAGACATCCGACTATCCGCAAATTAAAAGAAACCCCAATATCAGAATACCCAGGACAAGTCGTACACCGCACCATATAAGAGCTCAGTCAATGGGCAAGTGGAAAAATTTCATTCGACACTGTCAGAGATTATGATATGTAATAGACGGAAAAACGAATACAAAACTTTTGACGAACTTCTCAACAAATCTATATACGACTATAACTACACTATACATTCGACAACTAATAAACGACCACTCGACGTATTTTTTGGTAGTGTAGTATGTTTAATAACATAATAATAATACCCGACGCAATGTAGAGTATTCTACATATAAATGCGTCATATGCTCAGTGCATGATAGTGTATACTACATGCGCACATAGTGACAATTTGTCGCTATGCATAAATATACATATCGAGCATAATAATTGAAATACGATCAGCCACTTATATGTGACTGACCGGCAGCGCGAGATATGCCGCGTCTGCATTTTGCCGCATGCCTAAAGTATATGCCGTATGTATGTATATGCCCTATGCATATACATACATATATACATATATAAGCATACTACGCTCTCCCGCTCTGTCGCTGCGCTCAGCGGCAGAACTCTCTTATATACAAATAATGTACTTAGCCTAAGACGATATATTCTTCAAAATAAAGAAACATTAATAATTTGACCACAAGACAGAGCAGAGGCTCGTGCGGGCACGGTAGCGGCTATGCGAGGCGCTTCAGCTGCCGTGCCCGTGGGCCCGAGGGATGGATCCACTGTACGCAAGGAGCTCGTACATCATAATTAGAAAAGAAACAAGCAACAAGATGTGGAATCCCAATAACACGTTTGGGTGAGGATGTTAAGGAGCATATCAAGAAGCTCGGCAAGAAAGGCCTGACACCTTCGAAAATCGGTATCATCGTGCGTGATTCCCATGGTGTAACCCAGGTTCGCTTTGTGAATGGCAACTAAATCAACAAGACGAGGATCTGTACCACATGATCAAGAAGGCTGTGAGCAGCCTCTATACTCACCATACAGAGAGGACCGGCACCGGCGCCCCAACAGCCTGTGCGACCAGCACCGGCCCCGCCAGCGCAACAAGCTGTGCCAAAGGAGCCGACAGTGCTACAATGAGCACACAACGTGGATCCGACAACGCTACATAGAGCGTACAACATAATATATGTGTATAAAATAGATATAATAAATAAGATTTAATTATAAATTTAACCATAAAAAACTTTGTTAAACTGAGCGGAACCTTTTCTGCCCGGTCTAGCGTATGGCCCGTAAAGCCATACAACTATTAGCCAGGAAGATCACTACGTTGATCGCATAGGAAAAAATAATCAAAAAACAATGAATTAAAAGTTAAAAAAAAAAATTTTTTTTTAATATCATTACAAAAACGGACATACAGTTTAAATATCAAAAAGTACAAACAGAAAGAATTCATTTTAAAATTTCCATTTGAGAAAACACTTGAATTCCCAATAAAAAATGTTAATGTCTTTTCAACGAGCAATGGCTCATATCGCCTCACGCGATTACCTTTTGGTACCTTTTATGCATGAAGTGACATTCCTAAGTCACAAATGCACAGATCAAGGAATATTACTAATAATTATCCTGTCCCTACAGACGCAGACAGCGCTAGGAGATTGATTACATTTTGCATTATTATAGACGCTTTAAACAAAATTTCGCCGAATATTCCCGGCACATAATCTGGTTATGTAAAAAGAATGTTCCATTTGAATAGGCAGAGGAATGCGAAAAAGCATTCTAATATCGGAAAGATAACTTCTTGGCAGACGCCCTATCAAGGATAACAATATCCGACATAATAGAAATGAATAGAAAAGTCCTGAAAGTCACTACCAGGCAACAAAGTAGACAAAACAATTTCTGCGCAGAAAATTAACAAGAACTGTTGCCAAGGCAAAGTCTTGTAAAAGCTTCTAAGCCCAACGTATACGAAGTCATCCAAAATGACGAGGTACGAAAAGTAGTGACCTTGCGCATAACAGACTCCATATGTTTATTGAAACAAAGGAAAAATGTTATAGCAAGAATTGATGTTAGCGATTTAGGTCAGTTCTTCCAAAGGCTTGAAACAAAAGCCGGTATATTAGAAATCAGCCAACTCAAAGTGGCACCGAGCGAAAAGGTCTTTGAATCAATTTCAATAGATACCTTTAAAAATATGGGCAACAAAATATTAAAGAAACTAAGAGTAGCGCTACTCAAGCCGGTGATCCAGATAAATAATGAAAAAGAAAAAGAAGCTATATTGTCTACATACCATGATGATCCAATTCAAGGAGGTCATACTGGCATTACAAAAACTTTAGCTAAAGTACAAAGACACTATTATTGGAAAAATATAATACGTCATATCAAAGAGTACATTAAGAAATGTCCAAAATGCCAAAAATCGAAAATAACTAAACGATTAAAGACCCCAATGTCATTAACAGAAACACCAATACATGCCTTTGACAGAGTGATAGTAGACACAATAGGTCCACTACCTCGATCGGAAAATGGAAATGAATACGCAGTTACGTTAATATGTGATTTAACAAAATACTTAGTATCCATTCCAATTCCGAATAAAAGTGCAACAACTGTTGCCACGGCAATATTTGAAAATTTTATTCTGAAGTACGGTCCAATGAAGACGTTCATTATGGACATGGGAACAGAATATAAAAACTCAATTATAAGTGATTTGTGCAAATATCTGAAAATAGACAACATAACGTCTACAGCACATCATCACCAAACTTTAGGGACAATAGAACGAAGTCATCGAACATTCAATGAATACGTTCGTTCATACATTTCAGCGGACAAAACTGATTGGGATGTTTGGATACAATATTTCACTTATTGTTTCAACACTACACCATCAGCAACGCATGAATATTGTCCATACGAACTTGTCTTTGGTAGACTACCGAGACAGTTCATAGGTTTTAACAAAATAGATAAGGTAGACCCCTTATACAATATAGGACTATGCTAGGGAAATAAAATTTAGACTAGAAATAGCATATAAAAGAACTAGAGTTATGTTAGAAAAAGCTAAAGCTAGGAGAAAACTAGAATACGACAAAACAGCAAATAATATAGATTTTAAAATAGGAGATAAAGTTTTATTAAATAACGAAACAGGTCATAAGTTAGATCCAGTATATGTGGGCCCATATACTGTAGTAAAGATAGAAGAAAGAGATAATATAATAATTAAGAATAATAAAACTAAAAAACAGACAGTTCATAAAAATAGGTTGAAAAAAATCCCATAGACAAACAGAAA
Source organism: Drosophila koepferae (assembly GCA_030914345.1). NCBI lineage: Eukaryota > Metazoa > Arthropoda > Insecta > Diptera > Drosophilidae > Drosophila > Drosophila koepferae. Next base: position 233,037 of record JAUESR010000053.1, read on the forward strand.
ACTTGAAATAGGACTAATCACCCTTTTTCAACTAAAAACAACATTTTTCTTCTCTCTTTCTCATATAAAATAGATACAAAAAATCAAAGAAAAATCTGATATTTTGAATGATTCATTAAACAAGTCGACTCAACCAAAAAGAAAATTGTCAATAACAATGCAAAATATTCCTTTTAATTTCTTTTGTTAACTAACACAAAACAATACAATCAACAGTAAAATAAAAACACACAAAATAATTTCTTTAATAATACATTCTACAAATAAATTTAAGATTCAAATATAACGTAAAATTAATTAAAAAAAAAAAAAAATTTTTTTTAAACTTACAATAAGAATCAAAAATTAATATTAATTTCTTTAAAATTAACACTAAAATAAAATGACTACATATATTACGTCATTTCTTTAAAAAGGGGAGGTGTAGTATAATAACATAATAATAATACCCGACGTAGAATACTCTACATATAAATGCGTCATATGCTCAGTGCATGATAGTGTATACTACATGCGCACATAGTGACACTTTGTCGCTATGCATAAATATACATATCGAGCATAATAATTGAAATACGATCAGCCACTTATATGTGACTGACCGGCAGCGCGAGATATGCCGCGTCTGCATTTTGCCGCATGCCTAAAGTATATGCCGTATGTATGTATATGCCCTATGCATATACATACATATATACATATATAAGCATACTACGCTCTCCCGCTCTGTCGCTGCGCTCAGCGGCAGAACTCTCTTGTATACAAATAATGTACTTAGCCTAAGACGATATATTCTTCAAAATAAAGAAACATTAATAATTTGACGACAAGACAGAGCAGAGGCTCGTGAACAATTTTTTAAATTATTACAGTAGAAACGTAACGACAGACCCAGAACAGTCCGAAAAGGCTAGAAAAGATAATATAGACAGACTTAAACAAAAACAGACGACAGACATTCACAATCATAACAAGACGCGAAAATACATACGAACTTACACACCTGGACAAGAAATTTACATTAAAATAAATACAAGACTAGGTACTAAACTTTCACCTAGATATAAGAAAGCAATAGGTAAAGAGGACAGAAATACAACCGTACTAACATCCACAAATCTATTCCGACTATGGACATAACGAACCATACAGATGCACAAACCATTACGATCCACGATGGACTAGGCAAAATACAAACAAGAACAACAAGAATTATTCACATCATCAATTTGAACAAAATTAGAGAAGCCTTAGAGCAAATAGAGTTTCAAACAGAAAATTAGTTAAAATTTAGCAGCCTATACCATACCTTACGTCACGAAATTATCCAAACTCACTTGAATTTACGTACCATAGAATATGACGTTAACAAAAGATCCTCAAGGGCCATTAACATGCTAGGCACTGCATGGAAGTATGTAGCAGGTAACCCAGATCATGATGACTTCGTTCAAATAGAAGAACATATATATAAAGTTATAGATAACAGACAAACAAGTAATAATAAATTCACAGCTAGAACAGAGATCGAATAAAAAAAAAAAAAAATTGAACAAACAATATCAGAAAAGACGATAGATTCATACATGAAATAGCAGAAAGTTTACAGAACCAAGTCAGACTGATTAAGGAGGAAGTTATGTAGTGTACAGGACCTGCGCTCTGCAATTCTCTAGCCGCGAGCGTTATAGTTCGCCAGTGGATGGCAGTGGATTGCACTCTAACACACTTAAAGTTTTAGTGGGCGTTCAGAAACTAAAATTTAGAGTAGTCTATTATCAAGAATCACTGCGCCGACACGCAATATAAACCCGACTACGGACTTGACTGATTGGAGAGACTCTAGATGTTGATCGTCTCTCGTCTCTACCCGCCCTACCATGACAATACCCTGATTCCTTTGTATCGTCCCTATTCAAGTCCCTAAAGATTTATTATTCCTTAACCGCTTCTGAGATGGCTGCTTGACAGACAAAAAGAAACTTAAGGGTCCATATTCAATTCAAACATTTGAATTCAATGCAATGGTACACCCTAATACAAAAACTCTAATCGAAAAATGAGGCGATAAATTCATTATAAAAAAAATATGATCATGTACTGTGCTTACATACCAAGAGTTCTTGATTACATGCTACTTACATCTATTTTACAATATTTCTTATTAACTACAAAATGTTCATGAACAGTTAATTTACAAATTTAAGTATATTACAATTTTACTTATCATTTCATCAATTATTATTATTTCCTTTTCCGACTAAATATCATATGATTAAATACATTTATTTTTTTTTTTTAACTTTATAATTGTGAAATTTCCTTGCTTTTCTTATGTTGTCATTTACTTACACACAGATTACTCTTCTTTATGTATATATATAGTGACATAATCATGCTGATTACGTCCACAATATCCAAAAGCTGTTGCCATAGCCAAATCATTAACATAAATATTCCCAGGCTCAGTAATTATAAACAAAGAGCAGCCAAGACGGCGGTTTTCCCCCATCGATCGGCATCGATCGAAATAAAGCATTATCAGCATAAAATCTCTCCAGCAACATGCATCACCCACGAATAAACATTTGTTGCCAGCAACATGCATCATCAGAAAGTTGCAAACATTCTATATTTTCAACTTCATAATTCAATAGACACACAATTGTTAGTCTTAAGCTGATACTCAATAAAGCAAGTTGTCATAAGATTAATCTGACTTCGTCTTTCCATATTAGCGTTGCCGTTAGCATATGTCGCGGCATTTATTCGACTCATAACACATATATTTCAGTATATATATTAGTGCATACCAGGGTGCTCCTTGGGCCCAAGATGACGATGGCATGTTGACAGTACTGTGGAATTTAAAACATTATAAATACAAATATAAAGTATCTTAATCTATTTATAAATAAATGCATTGCTTATCATATCTGCCCTTCCAAAAATTACACTATCGATGCCGTTTATAGTTACTCCGCTTTGCTGCTCACTGTTCTTCTACGTTAGCGCTACAGCTATTCTAGTAGAGTCCATTGATTATACTGTCCGTGGGACCAGTCTGAATACATGGCCGGTGTTCGGGATGAATTAATTCAGCACTATGGTGTTGTATAGTTGTTGGTGGTTGTTTTAACTATTTTTCATTTTATTGTGGTAGTTGTGATTTCTTTTTCACAGGCTGTTGTGGAATTATGGACTGTTGTTTTATACTGTGCGGTAGTTTAGTTTTTTATGAGCGTCTTTTGCTGCGACTATTAGGTGACGATATGAAGTTTGGCTTGTCTTGACGAGGTGTTTTTATATTCGTTATTGGTTCTATTGTTGTGGACATTAGATGTAGATCATGATGGTCTTTTTGTTGTTGTTTATAGTTTTGATCGCCGGATTAAGTTCCAAGAAGTGAACAGGCTACTCTTACGCGCTTCACTTTAGCGATGGCGCTAGTATTGAACTAATGTTAAGCGCCTACATTTTGCTAAATTTAATAATTGTCTATATACACATACGACATACTATCGTCACTGTCCACAGCACACGTGTTGATAATAATTTTTTTTCCACACCACGTTCAGTTCGCCACGTCTGCACTTCCTCAAGGTCTATTCAATTCTCCTCTTCTAACTCGCTGACTGCCTAAAACTCAGCGATGCTTAGCATAGCTGTACCATCGTCTGGCCTTCGCCGCTTGTCCGCTTGCGGTACAATCGTATGATGCTAGGCATGAACAGTTAATGCGAAGGTCTAATCAAAGGGTAGGCAGCGCTTGCTAAAGCAATTGCAGTAACTATGTATATATTTTTGTACTTTGTTTCCGAAGGGGAAAAAAGTATATTGGGTTTGTGCAATGTCCGTCTTGCTGTCCGTCCGTCTGTCCGTATGAACACAATATTTTTCGGCGCTATTAGAGCTAGAGACTTGAAATTTTAAACATATACTCATATATGCTCCCGAATTATAAAGTGTTAAAATTTTCCCGATCCGCCCACTAGGGGCGTGGCAAATCGGAAAACTCTTCTGCCCCTAGTCAAGTTATCATACTAGATAATGAGCTAGAGAGTTGCAATTTGGAATGTATACTCGGGGTGACAACCCAAGTTCAAAAAGCTATGGCGGATATATCTACGCCCATTGGGGGCGTGTGCATGTGAGTTAATGTTATGATTCTAAGCAGATCGATCAAAAAGTTATATGTCTACGCCCATTGGGGGCGTGGCAAATCGGACCTGAATATATAGTGATTTTTCAAATTGTGCTATATTTTGAACACTATTGACACTAGAGACTTGAAATTTTGCATGTATACTCGGGTTGACAACCCAAGATCAATAAGCTATGGTAGATATATCTACGCCCACAGGGGGCGTGGCAAACCGCAAAAGTTTATATCTCCTACAGTTTTAGAGCTAGAAGCTTGAAATTTGGTTCAGTTACTAATGTCCTCCTCTATCGATGACCCAAAAATAATTTCAGCCTCTTTGGGGGCGTGGCATATCGAAAAATACCCTGTAATTTTCGCATTTTTGGAATGTAAGCAACCAAATTTTGCAGGCATGTTAGCCTCGGCCCTTTCTAAGAACCTGCAAAAAATTATGCGTCTACGCCCACTGGAGGCGTGGCAAATCGGCAAAGAAGTTTGTTGTGGCCAACTGCATAATTCATGCATATAATAGCTTAGTAACAATTGCTAAGATGGCAAAAAGCATTTTAACATAAATATAATAATATTAATGAGTTTAAAAAATAAAATTTATAAGTTTTCGATTAATAAATAAAAAGTTTCCAGTGAGATTCGAACCCAGGTCTTTTGAAAACAACCTCTAATCGTTAGCCAAACCTAAGTAAATTCACAGCTGATCAGCTGACCAGCTGATCAGCAGCTTGTGACAAAACAAAACAATACAATCGCAATTCTTGCTATATGTATACACACTTGGATGTGTATACACATACAAACATCTGTGTACACATACATATATACATATATGCATGCATAGAAAAACTGCTTGCCACACAGCGTGGCAAATGGAAAGCATAAAGCAGTTTTAGTTTTTGCTTAAATGCACAATTCATATGACTATGTTTATAAATTATTATCAATTGGCAGCAAGCATTTTATAATAAATATACAAACATAAAAAAAAAATTTTAAAATAATAATTTTTGAAAAAAAGTTTTCTGCGGGATTCGAACCCACGCACCTAAGTATAGCTTGCATAGTGCTTACCACCAGCGCCACTGCCCTGATTTATGACGCTTTAACTAAAACCAAATAAGGCATTGCTAGAGCGTCTCTGACAAAACTAAAGTAACAATCGAAAAATTCCCAATTCAGTCACAATTCTTAGAATATTCTGGCATGCAAACTTTTGTTTGCATACATAGAAAATTGAATGTATACTCGTATAGTGTGTACATGTGTAAATCTGTATGTATGTACATATGTATAGAAAAAACGTTTGTTGCTTGCCATGTACGTTTTCTAATTGTCGAAATATTTCGTTAATCAAATGTTTGTTAAATAAATAAGATGCACCTATGGGAACAAACTAGTATTTCGCTGTTAGTTGCGCCTAACTGCAACGTTCTTACTTGTTTCTTTTAAATCTGTTCCCACTATTTATTAATCAGTGTTATATTTATTATTTTTAAGTCATTTACTGGTATACCCTATAAATATTTGTCTATCAAATTTATGGCCACTACAGTTACCAATATAAAATATGCCATACAATGGGCAAAAGTTAACGTAATGAACTCATTCCTATTAAAAGGAGCAGAAGTAAATGAAATAGGGAGAATATTCAAAGCTGGAGGAATGCCTTCATTGTCTGTAGAAGAGATGCTAGAATATTCAGACGTGGCCATATTTCACAATACGATTATTTATTTTATTTTATATAATATTTTTTTTATGTTATAAAAACACCTAACGTAGAAGAAACTGAATATGAAAACCTAATTATGAAACCAGTCATAAGAAAAAATGTTATCATAAACATAGAATACAAAGAAATATTGTCCCACAAAAATGTAATGTATGGAATCCTAAAAAATTTTACAAATTATAATAACATTAAGATCTGTTCTAAAAATAACATTGTCAATATTAGCAATAGTACATGTTTGCTTAGGCTACTCAATGGAGAAAAATCGCTGTGTGAGTTCAGTAACGCCGTGCATGTGGAACCCATCGAAGAAGTAACCAACGGCCTATTGATCCTAAAAAATTTCAACGGAATGGTGACATCGACAAGAGCAAGCACCTGGTTAAACGGCACGTATGTCATTCGTTTCGTCAATGAGTCCATTTCGATTGGCAACCGGACTTTCAACAATCTCGAGGCAAACACATTAAGAGTCGGATCGTCGATAATCCAGATGACACCAGAAGAATCGAGACGACTCCAAATTCTATCGCTGCAGCGCGCTGGAAACTTTGCAGGCACTGCACATCAACAACAGCCAAAAACTGGAAAAACTGAAACTCACGACACACGCAGTATCATCCATAATTTTGATCTGCATAGTCGTGATAATCATCGTCATTGCCTTCCTCTATACAAAGAAAGAGAGAGAAAGATAACGTTACTATTGAATAACAACCAACCAAAAAAAGTAACAGAAGCACCAAGACGAACAATAGAAAACATACAGTTCAACGACATTCCATTCTGTTAATGATCACTTGAGGACAAGTGCAAATTAGAGGGGGAAGAGTTAACGACGAAAATATTCTGCATTGTAACAATATCCAACGGAAATTGTGGCAACACAAATACGACATAATCAGACCAATAAGCCCAATCTGCTGACACCGCGTCTAGTGAACTTCCTGCACACGCCAACCTGAGCTTCAGCAATTCCAAGAAGAATTGCACAACGGTTCAATAACACCAAAAGCGACATCGCTGCCAACGCCGTCGACTGAGCCACAGCTTAGCTAGGGATAGAATTGATTTAAGTTAATTAGTTGCAAAATTCGGTGTGAACAAGACAGTCCGTCTTGTAATAAAAATATATTTTTTTTAACTCAAACAAATAACGAATTTAACTTATATGAGTATATGTTTAAAATTTCAGCGCTAGGACACACATTTTTGCGTCACAAAGCCCACTGGCGTAATGTCACTTTCAAATGTGAAATAGCGCCCGATCCAAAAATGAAATAGCGCCCGAGGGCGCTAAGACACAAATAACAAGTAAGAAGGCTCTAGTCGAGGCGGCTCGACTACGAGATCCCCTGAACCCTACAAAAAAGTGATACTCTTCTTCCATACGCACTTATGAGCGCACGCTCTGCTAACCGCGCAGTTGCTGTCGTGGCTTGGAGGCGGGTTGGGCTGAATTTTGGACGCTCATAACTCCATTTCTAGATGGACTATCTTTATGAAAGTAGATGAAGAGTATCTAAATCTATCTATATGCCAAATTGCAAGTCTCTAGTATTTGAAATGCGTTTTTTTCAAATTGGGAGCGAAGGGAGCGTGGCATCAAAAATCTGTAAATTACATAATCTGCGTATACATAATATCTATCTAAATAAACAAATTTGAAGTCTCTAGCTGAAACAGTGTAGAAGTTATGCCCAAAAAAACCTAAAAAATGGAAACGAATTTTCGATTTTTTATCGATAATTTGGAAATGGGATGAGTTATCGAAAAAACAAAATAAAACTCGTACTGCGTAGCTAACATACGCATGTTCATGTGAAATTTCAGCTCTCTAGCTTTTGTAGTTTCCGAAATCTCGACGTTCATACGGACGGACGGACGGACAGACGGACAGGGCTAGATCAACTTATTTTATTATGCTGATCAAGAATATATATACTTTATGGGGTCTGCGACTTCTCCTTCTGCCTGTTACATACATTTTCACAAAACCATTATACCCTGAATTCCCATTTTCAATGGGTTCAGGGTATAAAAAATGACATAATACCCGAAATTTCTAAAAACTTTCATTGCGCATTATGTATCGATGAAAGAACCGTACCAAAAGTACCGTTTAATATGTTATCTCTTTTGCTTTCCTGTTCTTTACGTTTTCGGCGCATTTACTAAGAATAATTCTCGTCAGTTTGTCGTCTTCAAGCATTAACCAAGCGTTAAAATGGAATTTGAATACAACTTTGTTGCTGGCTTTCGAAAAAATTCTAAGCTACTGCTTTTAACAAGCCAACAACAACTATTTAAAACAAGTAAGAACGTTGCAGTTAGGCGCAACTAACAGCGAAATACTTTGTTCCCATAGGTGCATCTAATTTATTTAATAATCATTTGATTAACAAAATATTTCGGCAATTAGAGAACGTACATGGCAAGCAACAAACATTTTTCCTATACATATGAACATACATACAGATTTACACATGTACACACTATACGAGTATACACACAATTTTCTATGTACATATGCATACAAAAGTTTGCATGCCAGAATATTCTAAGAATTGTGACTGAATTGGGAATTTTTCGATTGTTACATTAGTTTTGTCAGAGACGCTCTAGCAATGCCTTATTTGGTTTTAATTAATGTGGCTCGGATCAGGGCAGTGGCGCTGGTGGTAACCGCTATGCAAGCTATACTTAGGTGCGTGGGTTCGAATCCCGCAGAAAACTTTTTTTCAAAAATTATTACTTTTTAATTTTTTTTATATTTGTATATTTATTTTAAAATGCTTGCTGCCAATTGATTGCCAATTAATTTATAAACATACGCATATGAATTGTGCATTTAAGCAAAACCTAAAACTGCTTTATGCTTTCCATTTGCCACGCTGTGTGGCAAGCAGTTTTTCTATGCATGCATATATGTATATATGTATGTGTACACAGATGTTTGTATGTGTATACACATCCAAGTGTGTATACATATAGCAAGAATTGCGATTGTATTGTTTTTTTTTTGTCACAAGCTGATGACCAGCTGGTCTGCTGATCAGCTGTGAATTTATTTAGGTTTGGATAACGATTACATGCACATAGCACAATTTGAAAAATCACTATATATTCAGGTCCGATTTGCCACGCCACGCCCAATAGGTGTAGACATATAACTTTTTGATCGATCTTCTTAGAATCATAACATTAACTCACAAGCAAAATTTCAGCGTTCTAGCTTTAACGGTGTAGAAGATACGTTTTTCCCGATTTGCCATGCCCCCAATGGGCGTAGATATATCCGCCATAGCTTTTTGAGCTTGGGTTGTCACCCCGAGTATACATTCCAAATTGCAACTCTCTAGCTCATCATCTAGTATGATAACTTGACTATGGGCAGAAGAGTTTTCCGATTTGCCACGCCCCTAGTGGGCGGATCGGGAAAATTTTAACACTTTATAATTCGGGAGCATATAAAATTTCAAGTCTCTAGCTCTAATAGCGCCGAAAAATATTGCGTTCATACGGACAGACGGACGGACAGCAAGACGGACATTGCACAAACCCAATATACTTTTTCCCCTTCGGGAGCAAAGTATAATTAAAAGTATTTCAAAAAATAGTTCGCGTTATTGTTGTTACATTAAAGACTGTAATGTGAGTGTGAGCTTATCCAATGCTGGCGTGTGCACTCAATTAAGTCTCGAGTGTAACCATTCTCATTCTTCTCCACAAGAATTAATAAAAAAGCTCGAACTAATTAATAATATAACAATTCAGAAGGCTCTAGTCGAGACGGCTCGACTAAGAGATACCCTCAACCCTGCAAAAAAAGTGATACTCTTCTTCTTTACGCACTTATGAGCGCGCGTTCTGCTAACCGCGCAATTACTGGCGTGGCTTGGGGGTGGGTTGGGCTGAACTTCGGACGCTTATACCTCCATTTCTAGATGGACGATCCCTATGAAATTTTCAGAGTAAATTAGGAGTATCTAAATGAATCTAATTGCCAAATTGCAATTCTCTAGTATTTGAAATGCGTTTTTTCAAATTAGGGGCAAAGAAGGCGTGGCATCCAAAATCTGAAAATTACAAAATCTGTGTATCCATAATATCTATCTAAATATTTTAATTCGAAGTCTCTGGCTAAAACGGTGTAGAAGTTATGCCCAAAAAACATAAAAATTGGAAACGAATTTTCTATTTTTTATCGATAATTTGGAAATGGGATGAGTTATCGAAAAAATAAAACAAACTCGTACTGCGTAACTAATTCATATTCTAAATTTCAGCTCTCTAGTTTTTGTAGTTTCCGAAATCTCGGCGTTCATACAGACGGACAGACGGACGGACGGACAGACGGACGGACGGACGGACGGACGGACAGACGGACAGGGCTAGATCAGCTTTTTTTTATGCTGATCAAGAATATATATACTTTATGGGGTCTGCGACGTCTCCTTCTGCCTGTTGCAAACATTTCCACAAAACCATTATACCCTGAATTCCCATTTTCAATGGGTTCAGGGTATAGAAAGCCAATGTGAGCAAAAAAAAACTTAAAAAGAAAAGGAGTGCGTGAAATCTTTTATGAAGAGTGTCAGAAGAGTGGAGAAACTGCACATTCAGTTGCTTATCCGAAGATAAGACGGCAATTATTTAGGATTCGGAGTGAAGTCACGCAGAAAAATCCGACTTCACCAAGTGAACCCAAATTCTTATTTGACGATATCGAATTTCGTCAAGAATACGGCACTTCAAAACACAACCAGGAACTATAGGACGGTAATTTTAGAAGAGAAGTTTGCCTATTGTGTTTTTTTATCGCCAAGCATTGGGAAGCCTATTGAAAATAGAGAATGAGAGCGTCACTTTTTGATTGATGGCACATTTAATATAACCCCTTCATGCGGCTTCAAACAACTACTTATTGTCCATTATCAATATAGAAATCACGTACATAAGTACATAAATACTTGTGCTATATTCAAATTAGTTGGTATCAATTCATATATTTTTCTTTTGGTTACAGACTTTTACATTTATATACATTTTGATGACAACAAAATCGGCTGATGCTTATGAGCACCTTTTCACATTTTTGAATACAAACTATTGTTTCAGCCAAAAAGCTTTACAACTGACTATGAAATGGCCTTAAGAAAAGCGTTGAAAACTGTTTTCCCAACGACAACATTAAATGGCTGTTGGTTTCACTATTGTATGGCATTGAAACGCAACAGTTTAAAAATAACAAATTTCGAGCAACAATTAAAAAAAATAGGGATTGTTGTAAATGGTACAGAACTTTTCTCAGCCTTCCATTAATTCAGCCTTTGCAAATTACTGATATGTTCACCACTTTAAAAGACCAATTGCTTTAACTTTCAAAAAGTAAGCATGATGTTCTCAAACGGTTTTTGAATTATTTTGAAAAGGAATGGATGGTCAAAGTAAGAATAATAATCTGGTTTCATTATCCTTCTGTCATTTTTCATTCAACAAATTCAACGCTCACAGATTATGCGCACAACTAGCTCATTAGAATCTTTTAATGTGGTATTAACGAGACAATTACAGAAGCATGGCTGGTTTATCAAATTTATCGAAGTTATTCGAGATGAGGACTATGCTTCGTCTGTTATGCTAGCCAGTGCTATTGATGGCGATATAAACGCTATTAGCACAAAGCGCAAAAAGTAAAAAGCAAAAGAAAACAAGTAAGAAAACTAGTCGAGAGTGCTCGACTAGATACTACCCTGAACCCAACTTTAATAAAATAAAATAATAATCTGTACTGTGATGGCAATCGTTTTACAGACCACAATTGAAGTTTCAGTGTTGGTTAATGTCTAAAATTTGTTAAACATGTTTCTTTAGTTATTGCACCCACATAAATTAATGATAATCAATCAATCAATTACTGATCAGTGATTGTATGTTTAGATTTTCGTTGTGTGTAATTATTATATGCCTATTTATCACCATATCTTGAGAATACAGATATTTTTAAAATCATTATTCAAGAGTGATGATACTTTAACATATGGATAAATCAGAAAGTATAGATAAGAATGTATGCGTGTAACGTTCAAAATGTTCATATGTACATATATATATAAATATGTGTATGCATTGCCAAAAAAAAAAAAAATAATAATAATAATAATAAATGGCGCCATTTTTATTTTTATTTTATATTATTATATATCATTAAAAATATACCCAACATTTGTTGGGTAACACGCATCACCTTAATTAACGAAGACACTTCATAATTGTAAAAGAAATATATCAATGCCACTCGAAGCTGTAATAGCCATAATAAATAAGTTCACTGCTAAAGCGCCATCTAGCAAGTCTAAATTCTTAGACCATGCTAGGCTAGTTTTGAATGAACATGTGTGCATACATATAGGAAAACTTTTACCGCAAATGTCACGTGCTTTTGTTATTTGGGCAAACTTTCTGTTCAATTTTTTCTGTTGACTTAACGGAATAAAATATAATTGAAACAAAAACACTTTCAGAAATTATGCTATTAAATATTTGAAATTGGAAAAAAAAGCGCACTTATTCACAATTAGTTAAACTAGCAACTGACTTTCAAAGGTATCAAACACAAAAGAATAAATAATAAATAAAATACAAAGAAATAATACAAAAATAAATAAATAAATAAATAAATAAAAATAACAAACTATGAAGAGCTTAGGCGAGACTAGAACCTGCGGCACCCTAACATTCGTTGCATCTGCCGAGCCATCTACACCACGGCTCACTTAACCGGCAGAGTAGCGGAAACGAATGATATTCTATTAAAATTTTACGTTTTTTTAGAAATCATAACTCTTCTTTTACAATTAGCTTTACATGCAAAAATATGTACGATCGCAGCCACACGCTGATCTACGCTTGTACACATATACATATGTACATATGTACATACATACATATTATGTATGTACGCCTGCAATGCGTCTTGCTGTCTCGCTGCCTTGCTTACTGCGCCACATGGGTTTTGCTGCGAAAACTTTATAGACTAATAATTCTGTTTCTAGATGGAAAATCGTACTGATATGTTCAGATTAAGATTATGATATTCATATCTATATGCCAAACCAAACTGCATGTCTCTAATATTTGAAATGCATTTTTTACACATTTTGGGGTGTGGGGGCGTATTGGTGACCGGAATCTGACAAAAACCGAAATTGTATTAAATTAGTATCTATATATATGCAAAAGACTTGGAGACTCTAAAGATGAATTAGCTAGAATTTTATAATTGGCTCCCGATTAATTCGTTTATCGATAACTCTGCAAATATACAAGTTATCGAATTTCTGAAACAAACTCGTACTGCGCGTGCGATATACGAACATAACACAAAAAGAATGAACTCTCAAGCTTTTGTATCTTCAGAAATCGACGCGACGGACAGACAGACAGAAGGACATGGCTATATCAACTTTTCTTGTCCCCCGGATCAAGAATATATATACTTTATGGGGTCTGCCACGCCTCCTTCTGCCTGTTACATACTTTTAACAAAACCATTATACCATGATTTCCCATTTTCAATGGGTTCAGGGTATAAAAAGAATGACTCTCCAGCTTTTGTATCTTCGGATATCGACGCGTTCAAACATACGGACAGATAGACAGACGGACAGACGGACGTGGCCATATAAACTTTTCTTGTCACCCGGATCAAGAATATATTTACTTTATGGGGTCTGCCACGCCTCCTTCTGCCTGTTACATACATTTAACAAAACCAATATACCCTGATATCCCATTTTCAATGGGCTCAGGGTATAACAAGTCCGTCTGTCCGTCTGTCCGCCCGTCCGTCCGTCCGTCCGTATGAACGTCGAGATTTCGGAAACTACAAAAGCTAGAGAGCTGAAATTTCACATGAACCCTCGTATGTTAGTTACGCAGTACGAGTTTATTTTGTTTTTTTCGATAACTCATCCCATTTCCAAATTATCGATAAAATTCGAAAATTCGTTTACATTTTTTAGGTTTTTTGAGCATAACTTCTACATCGTTTTAGCCAGAGACTTCAAATTTGTATACTTAGATAGATATTATGAATACGCAGATTATGTTATTTTCAGATTTTGGATGTCACGCCCCCTTCGCCCCCAATTTAAAACGCATTTCAATTACTAGAGACTTGCAATTTGGCTTATAGATATATTTAGATACTCTTAATCTACTTTGAAAATTTCATAAAGATATTCCATCTAGACAGCAACTGCGCGGTTAGCAGAGCGCGCGCTCATAAGTGCGTAAAGAAGAAGAGTATCACTTTTTTGCAGGGTTCAGGGGATCTCGTAGTCGAGCCGCCTCGACTAGAGCCTTCTTACTTGTTTATTTTTATTCAACTACTTAAGGTGATAAGTTGAACTGTGTAAATTGTGGATCGTGCATTTGAGCTTAAATTCACCAGTCTGTCCATAGTCCAAAATGCCAAGACCACGACGTGCAAACATCGGCCACCGCACTAGACATGCAAGACAGCAACAAGTGTATTTAGAGAATGTAGGCGAAGAGAGACTAAATAGGAGAATATGGCCGATTGAGACACCGAGTGAGCAGAGGAAGATCATTGGCATCATACAATCGCTTGGCATTCCAATATGATCCCACTGCGAACTACAGTGACGATGACAAGATAGATATTTGACCAAAGAGTTCAAAAGAGAGACGGCTGGATTATGCTGCGCAAGAGGAAAAGTCAAACTGGATCCATTACTTACACCACCACAGCCACTGAAATCTTAGATTGAAGGAACTGATCCCGATTCCAACAATTTTCGTCAAAGCATCCTTGAATACAATAACTGCTTCCGCATGACTTCTTTTGGAGCTAATATCATTCGCGAAGGCGGCTTCATGCCAACTTGCAAGGTAAAAGATACAACTCACACCAATCAATCACACCAACACAATCAATTGCAACACATAACAACTAACATACACCACACACTACACCATCACACGATCAGAAGTCACACCGTACTCTTCTAAAGTAAATAAATAAATTATTTTATCTTAATTGTTTGCCATCACAGATACAAGGACAAATATATCATTTGCATGGTTCAATGGTGCCAACACCAGATGAACCGCATCAATTTCTGCAAATATATTTCATTTCGTCAATGGTGGATCAGTTGAATGTGCGGTGCAATATACAGGAAACACAACAGTTAAAGAGACGAATTATTGAACAATTGCAATGGGAATTCAGGGTATAATGGTTTTGTGAAACTGTATGTAACAGTCAGAAGGAGACGTCGCAGACCCCATAAAGTATATATATTCTTGATCAGCATGAAAAAATAAGTTGATCTAGCCCTGTCCGTCTGTCCGTCCGTCCGTCCGTATGAACGTCGAGATTTCGGAAACTACAAAAGCTAGAGAGCTGAAATTTCACATGAACATGCGTATGTTAGCTATGCAGTACGAGTTCATTTTGTTTTTTCGATAGCTCATCCCATTTCCAAATTATCGATAAAAAATTCGAAAATTCGTTTCCATTTTTTAGGTTTTTTTGGCATAACTTCTACACCGTTTTAGCTAGATACTTCAAATTTATTTAGATAGATATTATGAATACGCAGATTATGTAATTTTCAGATTTTGGATGCCACGCCCCCTTCGCCCCCAATTTGAAAAAAACGCATTTCAAATACTAGAGACTTGCAATTTGGCAAATAGATACATTTAGACACTCCTAATCTACTTTGAAAATTTCATTAAGATCGTCCATCTAGAAATGGAGTTATAAGCGTCCAAAATTCAGAATTCATTCAGATGGTAATGTTCAGGATATTGGACGCCGGACGATTCTCCCATCATCTTATATCGGAAGCCCACGTCACGTGCACGAATACGCTCAAGACGCTATGACGTACGTGCGAAATTATGGAACTCCGGATTTATTTATTACGTTCACATGTAATCCGAAGTGGAGGGAAATTGAACGTGAGTTGGACCCGGGCCAAAAACCGCAAGATCGCCATGACATAATCGCCAGAGTATTTAAGCAAAAACTCAAAGTTATGATGGATGTTCTTACCAAGTATCAAGTTTTTGGTGACACACGTTGTTATATGTACTCGGTGGAATGGCAGAAGCGTGGACTACCGCATGCTCATATCCTAATTTGGTTACTGAACAAATTACATATAAATTAAGTGGATGACATCATATCAGGAGAAATTCCTGATCCAGTCAATGATCCCCATCTACACGACATTGTGACGAAACAGATGGCACATGGACCGTGCGGTGCATTAAATCCATTATCGCCTTGCATAGCTGATGGAAAGTGCACAAAACGATATCCGCGACCGTTAGTTGCTGAAACAGTCACAGGCAATGATGGATATCCAGTTTATCAGCGACGTCCAAAAGAAGACAATGGTTGAACTATCAAATTTAAAGTTCAAATTCAAGAGATTGAAATCGGAAATGAATTCATCGTACCACATTGCCCGCTGCTATCACGAATTTTCGAAGCACATGCGAACGTTGAGAGTTGTCATTCAGCCAAATCAGTTAAATATTTGCGCAAGTACGTCACAAAAGGCAGCGACATGGCTGTGTTATGGTATTGCGTCAGAAAATGCGAATGACGAAATCAGCAACTTCCAAATGGGCAGATATGTCAGTACTAATGAAGCACTGTGGCGATTATTCTCATTTAAAATTCATGAAAGATATCCCACAGTTGTACATTTAGCAGTGCATTTGGAAAATAGACAATGAGTTTACTTCACTGAGGATATTGCGGCACAACGAGCTGAGAGACCACCATCGACAACATTGACTAGCTTCTTTGCAATGTGTGAAGCAGATCCATTCGCAGCGACGCTGATGTACGTTGAAATGCCCAAGTATTACACTTGGAATCAATCAACAAAGAAATTCCAACGTCGCAAACAAGGAACCCCAGTTCCAGATTGGCCACAGGTATTTTCCACTGATGCGCTAGGTCGCATGTATACTGTTCATCCTAGAAATGATGAATGTTTTTATTTGCGACTGCTGTTAGTAAATGTACGTGGACCAAAATCATTTGCCAAACATATCGAGAAGCATGTCAACTATTGGGTTTGCTGGAGAACGATTCTCATTGGGATTTAACACTTGCGGATTCAGTTGTTTCATCAAATGCGTACTAAATACGAACGCTGTTCGTAATTAACATGTTTCCCTTCACAACCAATTCAGTTATGGAACAAATACAAAGACGACATATGTGAAGATATCTTGCATCACTTGCGCATTCAAACGAATAATCCCGACATGCAAATAACCGATGAAATCTACAATGAAGGATTGATTCTGATTGAGGATAATAAATAAGCTACTGATTGAAGTAGGAATGATTGCGCCAAATCGATCGATACACGATGCATTTAACCAAGAATTAAATCGAGAGCTGCAATACAATGTTGATACATTGCAGGAATTCGTTCAAAATAATGTGCCGTTTCTGAATGAACAGCAAAAACAAGTATACGAAACATCAATGCAAGCGATAGATAATAATACCGGTGGTCTATTCTTCCTGGACGCATCTGGAGGAACAGGGAAAACATTTATCATCATTTCATTCATTTTGGCCACTATTCGATCAAGATGTGACATAACTTTGGCGTTAGCATCATCTGGAATTGCGGCGACTCTTCTAGATGGCGGTCGTACTGCACATTCTGCACTTAAGTTGCCACTCAATTTAAACACAATTGATACTCCAACATGCAATATTGCAAGCTCATTGTTTGGGATGAGTGCACAATGGCACATAAGAAATCACTTGAAGCACTTAACTTCACATTGAAGGATCTTCGGCGAAATAACAACATCATTAGTAATTTGATGATATTGTAGACTCTCAATTAGCTTTTATTGAAAATGTTTTCCCAAACATTAGTGAGAATTATCAGAATTATGCTTGGTTAAGTCAACGAGCAATTCTCGCGGCAAAGAATAATGATGTACACGCACTGAATTTCACTATTCAATAAAAAATCGATGGCGATTTGGTGACATACAAATCCATTGATTCCATAACCAATACCGATGATGTAGTAAATTATCCAACGGAGTTTTTGAACTCTCTGGAGTTACCAGGATTTCCACCACATAACTTGCAACTGAAAGTTGGTTCACTTATTATGATATTGCGTAATTTGAATCCACCGCGACTTTGCAACGGTACTCGGCTTGCAGTGAAAAGACTTATGCCGAATTTGATTGAGGCAACCATTATTCACGGAAACGTTTGCAATTTCCGGTTCGCATTGGGTTCGCAATGACAATTAACAAGTCGCAAGGCCAATCGCTTAGTGTTTGCGGAATAAATTTTTTAAAATCATTGTTTTTCACATGGGCAGCTATACGTTGCGTGTTTACGAGTTGGGAAAACATCCGCTTTGTTTGTGTTAACATTTAATTAACGAGATATTTCGGCAATTAGCAAACATACATGGCAAGCAACAAACGTTTTTCCTATATATACATACAGATTTACACATGTACACACTATACGAGTATACACACAATTTTCTATGTATGCACACAAAAGTTTGCATGCCAGAATATTCTAAGAATTGTGACTGAATTGTGAATTTTTCAATCATTACCTTAGTTTTGTCAAAAGGCACTCTAGCAGTGCCTTATTTTGTTTTAGTTAACGGTGCCCATGACAAGGCAGTGGCGCTGGTGGTAAGTGCTATGCAAGCTGCACTTTGGATGCGTGGGTTCGAATCCCGCCGAAAACTTGTTTTTAAAAAATTTATAGATATTATGGATACGCAGATTTTGTAACTTTCAGATTTTGGATGCAACGCCCCCTTCGCCCACAATTTGAAAAAAAAAAAAAAAACGCATTTAAAATACTAGAAAATTGAAATTTGGCAAATACATTTAGATGCTATTAATATATTCTCAAAGTTTCATAAAGATAGTCCATCTAGAAATGGAGTTATAAGCGTCGAGCGCGCGCTCATACGTTCGTGAAGAAGAAGAGTATCACTTTTTTTTTTGCAGGGTTCAGGGTATCTCGTAGTCGAGCCGTATCGACTAGAGCCTTCTTACTTGTTTATTATAGTATGTGAATTTTCACATAAATCACTTTATTGCTTTGATTACGAATAACAACTTAAGATTAAATCTTCAACTTAGCAAAATATGTATTTTTTACATACATCTGTATATCATATATTTATTTTTCTAAAGAATAATTGACATATTCAATTTTTGTTTATGTGTTAAATATGAATATTAAAATATCTTTTCATTTCATAAATATGACTTCAGTTAAGGATTGCAAGAACCAATTAGAATTGTGATGTAGATTCATCTAAATTATAAAAATGCTATTAATATTATTTTATTTTGTGGAAATATAAAAGGAAAAAAATATAAATACATATATATAATTTACGGCTTACCTATTGTAGTTTTGGAATTACTGAATTCATACGGGCGGACAGACAGACATAGCTCGCAGTCCACATCAAGAATAGAAATATGCTCATTGTATTCTGTTACGTCTTCTTCTGCATATTGCACAAATGTACACAAAACTTCTATTCAAGATATCAAATCGCTCATTAAGGGTGTTAAATCCACGTCGTGTCCTGTTAGGCCTCTAAAAAAATGTGTTAGCTTAAGAATCACCAATTGATTTCTGCCAAATATCAACTTACACTTATGCAAACTTGATCAATAAACGGGTACAAATAAAAGACAGGCATATACATATATATATGTTTTCAACGTGCATGATGTAAGTGAGAGGTGAATTTGCTAAGTGATCGCTTAACTCTGTCTACATTGCTCACTTTCGCCTCCATATGACGCTTTAGTTCGGTTCGCGTCTCCTGGACCTGGGCAATCACAACATTCATGCTCGCCTGATAGATGCAGTAATCGTAAACGTTGAGACGCACCTTGTTCTTCTCCATGGCGCCATAAAGGAACGAGTAAACAATATGACCGACAGGTATATAATACTTGAACCAATTATTCATACGGCCGCTGTATCAAAGATTTATAAAATACAATATAAGATGTATTAATATAAGAAACTAAGCTGAGAAGTCATTTTATAGTTCACCACACTTTGATATCTAGACTGAAGATCGATATTAATCTATTTTGGAATGGAATTTTTCAGATATTTTCAATATAATCTAATCTACAATTTCTCCGTCTCTTAGATTAGCTTCTTCATCTGCTGCTGAAAATCTATATTATAAGATTTAAGTTTTAGCTGAAAGTTTTCAAATCCAAATCTGTCCAACTCTCTGATATAGGCTAAAATCAATACTAATCGATGTAAAAATAAGAAAATTATAAATAAATTTTAGTTCTATTGATTTTTATTCAAATAAAATAAAATATACTCGTACTACGTATGGTATAAACGAGTATATACATAAAAGCGTCTATACCGTACGGACAGGCGGATTTCTCAAATCCACTCTGATCATCGACTTAATCAAGAATATTGTATATACCTAATGAGGTCAGCTACGTCTCATTATATCTTCACAAAAACATTTATATATCTAATGGATTCAGGGTAACAAAACTAAGAGTGTATAGGAGAATTCACTTACACCAGCTCCGATTTATCATGCAGAAAATTAATGAAACGTGACAAATTTTCAACATCTTTACGTAAACTGCGGACAAATGAGGATGAGTCAGAGTTTGATGGTTTGCCATACCCCTTGAAAATACTCACTTCGCCTCCGATTCTTCTTCAGTAGAACCATCACGAACTAAGCGCACCTCTAGATAAAAGCCGTGACTATATTTGTAGCGCAGATATTGCATGCTGCCAATAGCTAGCATTTCACTGTCCTGGAAGAGTATAATGAAGTCGGCTAGCACCTTGCACTCCAACTCATCGTTGGAGGCAAAAATAATGGTCTTCCCACAGTAGCGTAAGTAGCGTAAGATATTCCATATTTCCCGTCGCGTCGTTGACGGCATGCCGCAAGTAGGCTCGTCCAGGATGAAAATTTTATTGTAAGCAACCAGGGAGAGAGCTACATTTACTTTTCTCCGCTTTTCTGGCGTCAATGTACCGCATTTGCGATGCATCCAACCAGTCATGTTGAGCATTAGGCAAATATCGTGCATTTTTTCACTTATCTTGTTCTCCGTCACGCCCCGTATCATGCATAGTAAACGGATGTGCTCACGGGGTGTTAGCTCGTTGAGTAGTCCGTAATGCTGTGGACAGTACCCAACATAACCTAAAATGGTGTCAATATCGTATTTGAAGTCCAGACCCCTCACATAGATCTCGCCAAATGCAAACCCATCCACGCCCACTAGTTGCCGTATTAAATGACTTTTTCCAGACCTTCGGGGTCCAAAAATGCCCATGCTCATATATCTGTCATGGTCAAAGCTTTAGCGTCGATTCCATTCGATTTCACTCATACACAAAGTCTTACTCACTTATTCAAGGCGAACGAAACTGTATCCAGCCTGTTGCCCTTGGCCGGTATTTTGGATTCAACCTGATCAACCAGAAACACCGACTGCTTGCATTTACTCATATCCGCCTCAGCGATCTTTTGCTTTACATCTGCCACATCGCTGTCATCGAAATGGTAGGTTGCTGTGCGCATATTACGAAGGCTATGGGACACGTACAATATATATTAGATTCTATTGTCATTCGAACCGATTTTTAAATTGGGCTTAATGTTATTTTTCTTATCTAACTAACTATAACGTGTATTTAAACAAGTAAGAAAGCTGTAGTTGAAACTGCTCGACTACGAAATCCCCTGAGCCCTTCTTCAAACGAATAATATTCCAAGAATGCTTCGTTTCGATTATGAACGAGTAACAAACTATACATGCAAAATCACGCGTAACCGCAAACGCTGATCTACGCTTGTACGCCCGTACGTGTGTAATCAAATGTTCAGATTATGAACATGATATTAATACATACATATGCCAAACCAAACTGTATATCTCTAGTACTTGAAATACATTTTTTACACATTTGCAGGTGTGGGGGTGAATTGGGAAACGTAATCCAAAATCTGACAAAACCCGAAATTGTATTAAATTAGTATATAACTGCTCATACATGTAGCAAGACGCAGTAAATGTGTGTGTGCATGCTCATCACGAAAAAGTAATGTTTTGCACATCAGCGCCTTCATACCCTTTCCAAAAATTATTACGAAAACACTAAAATTTTGCACGAGAATGGCGAAGCCGTTTAAGAGTTCGGCGTACTCTTACTAAGAAGGACACATGGGATCGTCGCGAATCGCCACTCGCGAACAAATTTCAATTTTTGTGGGCAACTGGCTCGCATAGAGTGAGATAGAGAGAGAAAAAAGAGAAAGGGAGAGTGAAGAAAAATAACATATAGAAGGTACTCATATGAAAATATGACCATGCCCGTTGAGCGCTTGCAGCGCAATGAATTCGTCGGGTCATATTTTGACTGCCCGAGCCTGAATAGACCAAACCGAAACAAGTAAGAAGGCTCTAGTCGAGACGGCTCGACTACGAGATCCCCTGAAACCTGCAAAAAAGTGATACTCTTCTTCTTTACGCACTTATGAGCGCGCGCTCTGCTAACCGCGCAGTTGCTGTCGTGGCTTGGAGGCGGGTTGGGCTGAATTTTGGACGCTCATAACTCCATTTGTAGATGGACTATCTTTATGAAATTTTCAAAGTAGATTAGGAGTATCTAAATCTATCTATATGCCAAATTGCAAGTCTCTAGTATTTGAAATGCATTTTTTTTTAAATTGGGGGCGAAGGGGGCGTGGCATCCAAAATCTGTAAATTAGATAATCTGCGTATTCATAATATCCATCTAAATAAACCAATTTGAAGTCTCTAGCTGAAACAGTCTATAAGTTATGCCCAAAAAACCTAAAATATGGAAACAAATTTTGATCGATAATTTGGAAATGGGATGAGTTATCGAAAAAAACAAAATAAACTCGTACTGCGTAGCTAACATACGCATGTTCATGTGAAATTTCAGCTCTCTAGCTTTTGTAGTTTCCGAAATCTCGACGTTCATACGGACGTACGGACGGACGGACGGACAGACGGACAGGGCTCAATCAACTTATTTTTTTATGCTGATCAAGAATGTATATACTTTATGGGGTCTGCGACTTCTCCTTCTGCCTGTTACAAACATTTTCACAAAACCATTATATGAATTCCCATTTTCAATGGGTTCAGGGTATAAAAATTAATGGATAAAGTGAATAATATAATCATTGTTACGTAGTTTAGATTAGTTTATATGAATTAGATTAGTTTTTAATTTTAATAAGAAATTCATCTTTTGTTTTTTATATGAAAACTTTTTTTTTTATTTTGGGAGTTAAAATATTTTTATGAAAAGATCGATACATCGATCTGAGACCCATACATAATATCGAAATATCGATCTAGGCAAAGATTGATCTTTTCCCAGCACTAATATATATGTGCAGAAGACTTGGAGCACTAACCATACAACATGGTTGTATGGTTAGTGCTTGGAGACTCTAACTCTAAAGATGACCGAGATATAATTTGATAACTGGTTTCCGATAAATCGTTTTATCGATAACTCTGAAAATATAAAAGTTATTGAATTTCTGAAACAAACTCGTACTGCGCGTGCAATATACGAATCTAACACAAAACAAGTAAGTAAAAAGTGATGCTCTTCTTCTTTACGAACGTACTTTACGCGCGCTCTGCTAGCCGCACATTTGCGGCCGCGGCTTGAGGGCGGGTTGGGCTGAACTTTGGACGCTTATAACTCCATTTCTAGATGAACGATCTTCATGAAATTCAAAATTTCAGGGTAGATTATGAGTATCTAAATGTACCTACATATGTGCCAAATTGTATTTGAAATGCGTTTTTTTTTTTTCAAATTGGGGGCGAAGGTGGCGTGGCATTTAAAATCTGAAAATGACATAATCTGCGTATCCATAATATCTATCCAAATAGACAAATTTGTTCTAGCTAAAACAGTGTAGAAGTTATGCCCAAAAAAACCTTAAAAATTTTTTATTTTGATCGATAACTTGGAAATGGGATGAGTTATCGAAAAAACAAAATAAACTCGTACTGCGTAACTAACATACAAGTGTTCATGTTTCAGCTCTCTAGCTTTTGTAGTTTCCGAAATCTCGACGTTCATACGGACGGACGGACAGACGGACAGGGCTCAATCAACTTATTTTTTTCTGCTGATCAAGAATATATATATGCTTTATGGGGTCTGCGACTTCTCCTTCTACCTGTTACCTACATTTTCAGAAAACCATTATACCCTGAATTCCCATTCTCAATGTGTTCAGGGTATAATAAAACTCTCTAGCTCTAATATTTTCGGAAATTGACGCGTTCATACATACGGACGGATGGGCGGACAGAGCTATATCGACTTTTTTCAACACCCTGATCAAGGATATATACTTTATGCGGTCTGCCACGCCTCCTTCTGCCTGTTACATACTTTAAACAAAACCATTATACCCTGATTTCTCATTTTCAATGTGTACAGGGTATAAATATTCGGTATGTGGTTTTAGACCCATATACAAATGTGCATAAGATAATATGGAACAGAGCATGACTTACTTTTTTGATGAATGAAACTTCTTTTCCTTGCGATGCAGTTCGATCCAAAATATTATAAGTAGTGCAATAGACGCTGCCAGAATCATGAAGGTCAAAGCTGGCAATATACCAGGATCGGACCATTGAAAGTAAGAATCAACTGTAAAACAAAATGACAATAAGAGCTGCGTTTGCCAACTACTTGGCATTTACTTACAGTTGCAATGGGGAACCATCTCGTGCATATTTTGAGGCTGGCAGTTTTCAACAGCACTGCACTTTGCCTGACACAAACGCTTCTCCAAGCAGCGTATGTAGATGTTACTAATACCATCGAGCAGCGAGAAGCCTGGGGACAGGCAAGCACCGTAAAAGAAAATGACATTGCTATTGGCCACGTCCCAGTAGATAATGTAGAGCACCAAGCCCGTGATGCTCTGAAACAGAACGGACACAAGAAAGGCGCGCACAACAGACCTATTGATATACATGGATATCACATAGGTGATCGGCAAGGCGGCCAGCCCATAAACAAAGAGCAGCAACAGCAACAGCAGATTCTCAATGATACCAAAGTCACCAACATTCGTGGAAGCCACAATAATGACAATTATTACAGTATAGACAAAATATGTGAATAGATCCCAGAGCAGACAAACACCCCAAAATATCTGCA
Source organism: Drosophila koepferae (assembly GCA_030914345.1). Classification (NCBI taxonomy): domain Eukaryota; kingdom Metazoa; phylum Arthropoda; class Insecta; order Diptera; family Drosophilidae; genus Drosophila; species Drosophila koepferae. Next base: position 258,258 of record JAUESR010000053.1, read on the forward strand.
GTCGTAACCCTGCGATCACCTGGAGCACGCGCAACCGGCATATCTGCTCCTCAACCAGGGGAATGATGAAAATTGAAACAACCAAAGGTAATATGCAACCAACTGCAAGTGGAGCATTGATATGGGCTATCTCATTGTCCAGTAGATTAATCTTCATGGATAGCGGCGTCGGCATAGGATGACTGTCCATTAAGGCTGCATAGTCCGTAGCATTCGTGTACGATAATCTGCAGTTAATTCCGAGGAAAAGTGAGAATGAAATAAATTGACAACAATGGGAAAGAAGCAATTAGAAACAAGTAAGAAAGCTAAAGTAGAGACTGCTCGACTTCGAAATCCCCTGAGCCCTTCTTCGAACGAATCATATTCCAAGAATGCTTCGTTTCGATTCTCCACGCCTAAGAAACTATACATGCAAAAACACGCTAATCTATGCTTGTACGCCTGTGTGTGTAAGCATTGCAGGCGGCTTGCTGTCTCACAGCCTTTGTTGCTTCGCCACATGGGTTTTGCTGCGAAAACTCTATTAATTAATAATTCTGTTTCTAGGGTTGTTGAAAATATATCAAGATATCGATATATCGATAAATTAAAAAAATATTTATATCGTAATATTTTTTTTGCTCAAATATCGAATATTTTTGATATACATATTTGGTAATTGTCTCATAATGATGAAAACGCATCACTCTGATTTTAAAAATGGAACAGCCAAATATAATTTGTGCCTTAAAATAATAAAAACAAGTGGTAACACATCAAATATGGCATCGCATATAAAAACAACATTATGATGAATTTAGATGACCAAGGTGATGGCTTCGAAAACGACCGTAATAGGTGAATTTTGAAAGTACACGGTGCGGAAAAGAGGGAACTTGAGATGTACCGGAGTTTGCCACAAGCTTCTTGGGAAAGCAATCCTATAATTTTTTGGAATTCTTATAAGGCCACTTGACAGTACTAACTAACTACAGTACTAACCAGTCCCTGGTAGCTCAGTGTCTTCGGAGCGACTTGCTTCGGCAATAAAATGCGTTCTTTGCCACTCACGAAGTCGTATTACGGATTCTCACATATCCGAACGCGCTTTTTTTAAATCTTTGAGTACCGAATACTGTTCTTTATTATAAAAAACAGTTATTCTTATTATTCTTTTTTTTTTTTTTTTTGGTCCGATTGTAAATTTATTGTGGGAAAATTTTCTTTTAAATATCGAAAATATCGATATATCGATATTTTTAAAGTTGAATATTAAATATCATATTGATATTTTTCAAAACTTAAAATATCATCGATACGATATTTTAAAAATATTCGACATCCCTATCTGTTTCTAAATGGACAATCGTATTCATCTCTTCAGATTATGAACATGATATTCATATCTATAAGCACTAACCATACAACACATAGACTGGACAACTGGTACAAGTTAATGTGCACACTTATTTTTTGACATTAGAACCCCATCAACTTCGTATTTGCTCGGGTTTTTACTTTTAGGGTAGGGAGAAAAAATCTTCTGATGGCAAAATCATTCCGCTTCGAGCGCTCGACGGTGATGGTCGATTTTCAAAAAAGGCCTGAGATGTGCCGCTCTTTCCCTTGCTCTCTTTCTCTTTCTTCCCTATGCTTTTTACTCTCTGCTCTCTTCTCACAAAAATATATGTATGCTGGCACAAACAGCAAGCAGCTCACAAAAATTGAAATTTCTTCTCGACGCGATCCCATTGGTTCCCTTCTGAGCGAAGGGTACACCGAATTCTTAAACGGCTTTGCCATGCTCATGCAAAATGTTAGCGTTTTCATGATTATTTGTGGAAAGGGTATGAAAGTGTTGACGTGCATAACGAATATGGGTTAGCAGCGCTAAATTGCCAAAAAGACTGGCAACGCTTACAATCTCTTTACAATTTCTGTTGAAATTAGAACGAACAAAATTAATGGAAATGGCAAGTGACACCGACGAAGAATGCATCTTAACTCCAACAAAGAAAAGGAAGGTGCACTACGATGTCAAATACTCAGCAGATTGGGAAAAAAAGTATTCCTGGATAACAAAAAGCAGCAAGGGTAATACTTTTTTTAATTGCAAATCTTGCAAAGCAGATCTCAAATGCTCTTCAGGCAAGAGGGACTTAGAGAAGCATGAAGTTTCTGTAAAGCATAAAAAATATTTGAGAAGTATGTATAGCGTTGCGTTTTATAATTGTCGAGTTTTTGTCGCGTGCTTTATGTGCTCTTTTTATACGTTCGTAGTTCGATTTCTTTTAAGAAATTGTTTTGTGAAAAATTTACTAAACAGTGTTTTATGTTGAGATGAAGGCTCTACTGACAAACATCTAAAATATTTTAATCAAAACATGTATAAATTTTTGTGAAACGTGTACATAAATAAATATGTATAATTTGTTACAGTTTTTTTTATTGTCTTAAAAAAAAAAGTACGTAGATCTACATACGTATTTCAGCAAAATTGTGCTACGGAAAAATACGTAGATTTTGGAGCCTGGCTACGTATTTCTCAAATTTTGACTTGGCATCCCTGGTGCCAGCATACATATATTTTTGTGAGAAGAGAGCAGAGAGTAAAAAGCATAGGGCAGAAAGAGAAAGAGAGCAAGGGAAAGAGCGGCACATGTCTGGCCTTTTTTGAAAAGCGACCATCACCGTCGAGCGCTCGAAACGGAATGATTTTGCCATCAGAAAATTTTTTCTCCCGACCCTAAAAGTAAAAACCCGAGCAAATACGAAGTTGAGGGGGTTCTAATGTCAAAAAATAAGTGTGAACATTAACTTGTACCAGTTGTCCAGTCTATGTGTTGTATGGTTAGTGATACTAGTGATGTAAAAAATCATCGATGCATCGAGCATCGAGGTATTTTTTACAGATTTTTCCGATGTTTTTCGATGTTTTTGCTGATACCGATGTTGAGCGATGCATCGATATTTTGTAAAACATCAATGGTTTAATTTCATAATAACGTAACATTGCCATTTTGTGATCAGTGAACAGCAAACTTTGAAATTTTAGTGATCCTTCGGCATGTGCCAACGCACTTATGAAAATTAAATCCTTATTTGAGCCAATGAAGTCATACCACAGACTACCGTGAGCTCCATATCTTTTTTGGACCACCATTATGAGCTTGCTCAACGTCATAATCCGAATGTGCTTATCCTCGAATGCAGTTAACCGCATTCGAAAGCGACCTTTTATGTGTTTGGAGATTTGTATGGTAATAACGCTATGAAAGCAGTTTAAAAAACATTAAATATTCGTTTTATTGTCAAACGGAAATGTTTTAAAACATCGGTCACACATCGATGCATCGAATTTTCAATCCGATGTATCAACCCAACATCGATGTTTGATTTTGAACACATAGATGGACATCGACATCGATGTTTTTATTCAAATTTACATCACTAATTGATACTCACTGGATTATGATATTGTGCAGAAGGTTAAGCAACATGGGTGCTGAATGGAACGTATCTTGACTAATATAGCCGTTGATGTCCTGCTTTCCGCTTTGCTCGACTGCGCCCAAGCTAGTCAGCTCCGTTTTCTTGCTCAAAGTCTTTCTATAGTGGCCCTGCTCGCAGGAAAACGAATTTGCATCAAAGGTGCGCGAGAGTCCATTGGCCTTCCTGTATGCCGGCACATTGGTCACTGTTTTGATCTCAATGTAACCGCACGTGTTAATGTTTGGAATATTCTTCAGGAATTGCTCGCTACCTTTGAAGCCAATTGGTATCGAGTTCTTTCGCACATTAGGTACACTAAGCACTATTGCCAGTCGTGTGACCACCACGATAAGTATGAAGCATGTAAATATCATGATAACGGGCCAAACGCTGGGTGCCGAATGGATCATCTTCTTAAAAAACATGGCGCGAACTTGTTGCTTTTTCAGCTGTTTCTTCGATACCACAGAATACTTGAATGTTTGCGCTATACAATGTGTATTCAATCGATAAAATGATTAATAGCAATCTTATCGATTTACTTACTGACATCGGGTATAACTTGCTGTTGCAGTCGAAACGATGTCGACAGCTTCATGTAAATGTCGGACATCTCAGAGCCCACGACTCGCACGTTCTCAATGCCCAGCTTCTTGCGGTCGTTCTCCAAATGTATTAACATTTTTTGCAAACGCGGCCTATAGTCAGCATTTATTTTATAGGTCAATGTATCACCGATTTCATTTTCTGGCTCTGGCGATGGTATGTAATTGGATATGAACTCTGTTATTGGGGCATCCGGTACATGGGGTTTCTTGATTAACACCTGACAAAACAAATAATTTATTTATTTACATTTTACTTAATTGTTGAAATGATTACGAAATATCTACATATATCTACATACATACATACAAACATACATCTATATCATAACAGTAATCTCTATACTCAGCTTACCAGCTCAACACAGCTGCTGAATTTAGTGCGTAGAAAGAATGGAGTACCACTGGCTTCTAGGACACCCATGCTTAAGACGCCAACGCGATCAGCAATGGCTTCGGTCTCATCTATACTATAGGTGGCTACGAGAAAAGCATGCTGCTGCTTTTCGCTATACACAATGTTCCAGAATATTCGCGCTTCGCGTGCTGTCATGTTCAGTGTGGGCTCCTCGAAGACAATTAATTTCGTATCACCTGCGATTGCGCAGCAAAGAGCTACCACACGTCTTTCACCATAGGTAAGTTTATTGATTCGCTGCTGGCGGTTTCCTATATGCGACTCGATAAGGTCAATCCACTTTTTGCACTCTGCGTTGTAACGGTCCAAGTTCTGATCGCTCTGCTTTAGTTGAACATGATAGTTGATGGTCTTCTCTATCGATAAATGGGGCGAAAGGCCATTCTCATAGCTCCGAAAATCTACAAGTTTCCGAATGTGACGCACATCTGCATACATATCCTCGCCCATATATAAGATATGGCCGCGCAAGGGATATTTAAGTCCACATAATACGCGCAACAGGGTTAACTTTCCAGATCCCTTATGACCCAACAATACATATATCTCACCCACATAGAGTCGCATTGAGATGTTCTTTAATATTTTGCGCTCTGACGTCCGATGCGATGTGAATATATGACGCAGCCGAACTATCTCCAAACTGCCCACAGCGCCAAATTCGAAATTGTGCCAGCTAGGCGTTCGACCCATATGAATGGGGGTATGGTCTACAGTGCGCTTTCGACATTTATCATATATCATGCGCCGACTTAACAAACGTCCGGGCATGCGCCACTGTAGAATGCATAGAATAACTATAGATGCTAATGAATAGATAAGTCCAGATAAAAAAGGTGATATATAGTCTATACAACGGAGGGTGCCCGGCTCATCAATTAATCGACGAATCATTTGCATATTATGCGGAATCTGATTGCTGAAGAAAATCATCAATATAAAGTACACATAGAGCCCGTGGAGCTCCCAATATTGTTTAAGCATCAACCCAAAGACAGCATAATTAAACGTCCAAATGATGATCGCAAAGAGTACCGCGTGACCTACATCCCTAAAAATCTTTGCTATGATAATTGCCGTTAAGATCAGCTCCAGCGTTATAACAAGCATAAGCAAGAGTATTAGCACCAATGCTAGTGGAGAAAATATCCCATCGGTAACTGACCAATAAATCTGGAGAAAAAAAAAAAAAAAACTTTAGTCATATACACGTACCTGGATCGATCAGTAGATCTCTAACAAAAACTTACATATGTCGAAAGCATAATTAGGAGTCCAAGGCAAAAAAGACGTAAAATCATCACAAGCACTATGCAGGAATATTGTTTACAAAAACTATATCCGTAGTGCCATTGATGCGTCAGAGCATTGTCCTTCATCTGTGCGGCTACATTCTATAAGAAAATAACAATAGTTATAAACAAGTAAGAACAAGTAAGAAGGCTGTAGTCGAGACGGCTCGACTACGAGATCCCCTGAACCCTGCCAAAAAGTGATACTCTTCTTATTTACACACTTATGAGCGCGCGCTCTGCTAACTGCGCAGTTGCTGCCGTGGCTTAGGGGTGGGTTGGGCTGAACTTTGGACGCTTATAACTCCATTTCTAGAAGGACGATCTTCAGGAAACTTTCGGAATATATTAAGAGCATCTAAATGTACCTATTTGCCAAATTGCAAGTCTCTAGTATTTGAAATGGGTTTTTTTCAAATTGAGGGCGAAGGGGGCGTGGCATCCAAAATCTGAAAATTACATAATCTGCGTATTCATAATATCTATCTAAAAATATTAATTTATAGTCTCTAACTAAAACGGTGTAGAAGTTACGCCCAAAAAACCAAAAAAATGTAAACGAATTTTCGATCATACGAGTAGTCATGTAAAATTTCAGCTCTCTAGCTTTTGTAGTTTCCGAAATCTCGACGTTCATACAGACGGACAGACGGACAGACGGACGGACGGACGGACGGACGGACGGACGGACGGACAGACGGACAGGGCTAGATCAACTTATTTTTCGATGCTGATCAAGAATATATATACTTTATGGGGTCTGTGACTTCTCCTTCTGCCTGATACATACATTTTCACAAAACTATTATACCCTGAATTCCCATTTTCAATGGGTTCAGGGTATAAAAAGCTCTAGTCGAGACTGCTCGACTATGAGTTCCCCTGAACCTTCGAACGAATAATATTCAAAGAATGCTTCGCTTCGATTCTGCACGAGTAATCTACGCTTGTACACCTGTATTTGTGTAAGTATTGCAGGCGTCTTGCTGTCTTGCTGTCTCGCTTGCTCTGCCACGTGGGTTTTGCTGCGATAACTTATTTGATTAATAGAAGGACAATCGTAATCAAACTTTCAGATTATGATCATAATATTCATATCTATGTATATACCAAACCACTAACACATAGAGTGGACAACTAGAACAAATTTTTTTCACGACCAGAATATGAGCGAATTGCCGCTCAACTTCGTATTTGTTCGGTTTGGGCAATTCAGGATCGGGCAGTCATAATATGATCCGACCAATTCATTGCGCTGCAAGCGCTCAGCCGGCATGGTCATATTTTCATATAAGAACATTCTATGTGCTATTTTTCTCTCCCTCTCTCTTTTGTCTCTATCTATCCCACTCTATGCGAGCACAAGCCAGCAGCCCAGAAAAATTGAAATTTGTTCGCGAGTGGCGATTCGCGACGATCCCACCTGTCCTTCTTAGTAGTGCTGGGAAAAAGATCGATCTGAAACGATTCATCGATGTTTTGATAGACATCGAAAATATCTATACTGCCAACATCGATACTCGATATATAGCCAGACTATTATCACTAACCATACACTATTATTTTATAAAGTGGTAAGGTAATTTGCAAATTAATTTTAACAATATAATTAAAATACTAACGTAACCACACATAATAAATGAGAAAAGGAGTTGCCTTAAATCGCAGCAAGTGAATATGCTGCTCTTTATAAATAAAAATGAATGGATAAAGTAAATGACCTCATTAAATAATATGATCATAGTTACGTAGTTTAGATTAGTTTATATGAAACGTTTTTTAATTTTAATAAGAAATTCATCTTTTGTTTTTTATATGAAAACTTTTTTTTTTATTTTGGGAGTTAAAATATTTTTATGAAAATATCGATATATCGATCTGAGACCCATACATAATATCGAAATATCGATCTAGGCAAAGATCGATCTTTTCCCATCACTACTTCTTAGTAAGAGTATGCCGAACTCTTAAACGGCTTTGCCATGCTCATGCAAAATTTTAGTGTTTTCGTAATAATTTTGGGGATGCGTATGAAAGTGCTGATGTGCATAAGCAAAACTTTTTTCACGATGAGCATGCACACATACATTTACTGTGTAGGTGACTGTGTGCGAAACTTTTGCTGCCTGTATAAATTGCAGGGCCCAACACTTGCAAGTTCGGCATTGTTTGTTCTAGTTGTCCATGTATGTGTTGTATGGTTAGTGGCCAAACCAAACTGTATGTCCCTAGTATTTGAAATACATTTTTTACACATTTGGGGGTGTGGGGTGAATTGGGGACCAGAATCCTATATCTGACAGAAGCTGAAATTGTATTAAATTAGTATCTACATATGTATATATGCAGAAGGCTCGATAACTCTGTAAATATACGAGTTATCCGTTTTCTGAACAAACTCATACTGCGCGTGTAATATACAAATCTAAACCAAAACACAATAAGAATGAATTCTCTAGCTCTTATATCTTCGGAAATCCTTATATACGTATATATACACTGCGCGTCATCAGGTTAGCGCCCCCCTTACATTCACCGTCAATGCTCAATAAAATCTAAACCATCAGAGCTCGAGCCTTAATTTTTTTTATATTATTCTACATTCATTTCTCTTTAAAATGAACTAATAGTGGCTTTTGTAGCAATACGGAATAATTTTTAATAAATGTTTTTGTGGCAAGCTACCAAAAATGTGTAACTAAAATCGCGTCATCAGGTTAGCGCACCCCCCATTAAATTCAATTTGATTAAGTTTTTGACTAACAATGAATACATTTTATTAAATTTTAATAATTTTTAAGTAATATTAGTAATGAGTAGTCCAGCCTTTGGTTGCAATTACTTACAAAATTTGATTAGGAATTAAATTACGAAATTCTGCCATAAAAAAAATTGAGAAGACCGGAAGACAACGAAAAACTTTTGTTGATCTTCTTAAAAATAAGGAAAACAATAAAAAAAAATTAAAAGCCGGCAATAATCAAGTGATTTCAAGGATTTTAAGGCCGGGTGACCATGGTGGCCATGCCATCAGATCACCTTTTCGGCCCTATATTCATGACTTCACGGGTCGGGAAAACGGAATAGGTGCATTACCATGTTGGACAGTCCACTATAGGTCCTGAAAAAGGTTTTTGGAAATGCGGAAAAAAAGTTTTTAGCCCGGTGTCAAGAGTTCTTTTCGTTTAAGCACGATGTCAAAAATTGAACAAGTAAGAAGGCTCTAGTCGAGACGGCTCGACTACGAGATACCCTGAACCCTGCCAAAAAGTGATACTCTTCTTATTTACGCACTTATGAGCGCGCGCTCTGCTAAATGCGCAGTTGCTGCCGTGGCTTGGGGGTGGGCTGGGCTGAACTTTGGACGCTCATAACTCTATTTCTAGATAGACGATCTTCATGAAACGGAATATCTTAAGAGCATCTAAATGTACCTATTTGCCAAATTGCAAGTCTCTAGTATTTGAAATGCGTTTATTTTTCAAATTGAGGGGGAAGGGGGCGTGGCATCTAAAATTTGAAAATTACATAATCTGCATATCCATAATATCTATCTAAATAAACAAATTTGAAGAATCTAGCTAAAACGGTGTAGAAGTTATGCTCAAAAAACCTTAAAAATGGAAACGAATTTTTTATCGATAATTTGGAAATGGGGTGAGTTATCAAAAAACAAAATAAACTCGGACTGCGCAGCTAACATACGAATGTTCATGTGAAACTTCAGCTCTCTAGCTTTTGTAGTTTCCGAAATCTCGACGTTCATACGGACGGACGGACGGACGGACGGACAGACGGACAGACGGACAGACGGACGGACGGACAGACGGACAGGGCTAGATCAACTTTTCTCGTCACCCTGATCAAGAATATATATACTTTATGGGGTCTACGACGTCTCCTTCTGCCTCTGTTTCTGTTCTACTCTTGATCATTTAGTGTCTAATATCTCCAGGCCTTTGCGTTGTGCTCCCTTATAAATAGTGAAAAAACAAGTAAGAAGGCTCTAGTCGAGACGGCTCGACTACGAGATACCCTGAACCCTGCAAAAAAAAGTGATACTCTTCTTCTTTACGCACTCATGAGGGCGCGCTCTGCTAACTGCGCAGTTGCTGCCGTGGCTTGGGGGTGGGTTGGGCTGAACTTATAACTCCATTTCTAGATGAACGATCTTCATGAAATTTTTTGAGTAGAATAAGAGCATCCAAATCTATTTGTGTGCCGAATTGCAACTATCTAGTATTTAAAATGCGTTTATTTTTCAAATTGAGGGGGAAGGGGGCGTGGCATCTAAAATTTGAAAATTACATAATCTGCATATCCATAATATCTATCTAAATAAACAAATTTGAAGAATCTAGCTAAAACGGTGTAGAAGTTATGCTCAAAAAACCTTAAAAATGGAAACGAATTTTTTATCGATAATTTGGAAATGGGGTGAGTTATCAAAAAACAAAATAAACTCGGACTGCGCAGCTAACATACGAATGTTCATGTGAAACTTCAGCTCTCTAGCTTTTGTAGTTTCCGAAATCTCGACGTTCATACGGACGGACGGACGGACGGACGGACAGACGGGCGTACAGACGGACAGGGCTAGATCAACTTATTTTTTTATTCTGATCAAGAATATATATACTTAATGGGGTGTGCGACGTCTCCTTCTGCCTGTTACATACATTTTCACAAAACCATTATACCCTGAATTCCCATTTTCAATGGGTTCAGGGTATACAAAAAATTAAGGCTCGAGCTCTAATGGTTTAGATTTTATTAAGCATTGACGGTGAATCAAGGGGCCGCTAACCTGATGACGCGCAGTGTATATACAGCATGGGGTCTGCGACGGCTCCTTCTGCCTATTACATACATTTTCAAAAAACCATTATACCCTTAATTCCCATTTTCAATGGGTTCAGAGTATAACAAGTAAGAAAACTCTAGTCGAGAGTGTTCGACTAGATAATACCCTGAACCCAATGTTAATAAAATAAAATAATAATCTGCACTGTGATGGCAATCGCAAGTAACAGACTAATCGTTTTACAGAACACAATTGAAGTTTCTGTGTTGGATACTGTCTAAAATCTGTTAATCATGCTCCTTTAGTTATTGCACCCACAGAATGAATGAATCAATCAGACAATTACTGATAAGTGATTGTAAGTTCAGATTTTCGCTGTGTGTAATTATTATACGCCTATTTATCACCATAGCTTGAGAATACAGATATTTTTAAAATCATTACTCAATAGTGATGATACTTTAACTTATGGATAAATCAGAAAGTATAGATAAGAATGCATGCGTGTTACGTTCAAAATGTACATATGTACATGTATATATACATATGTATGTGTGTATGCATTGCCAAAAAAAATAATAATATTATAATAATTATATTAGTCGAAATATGAAAAATTTTATATTATTAAATATCATCAAAAATAGACCCAACAAATAAACGTTCCTCGATTAAAACGCATCCCCTTAATTAACACCAGTGTTGCCAACTTGGCCTTTTTCCGGACAGATCTGTCCTTTTTGAAATTACAACTGCCGCAAAAATTTAGAAACAGCCCCTGTCCGGAAAAAATGCCTTTTTTATATAATATTGGCCTTTTTTCATCATTTTTTAATTGTTAAAGGTTGTTTATAAAATTTGTCAAGTAAATCAATATCATCGCTTTAATATTGCTTTATTGCAAGATATTTTACGATGTATCCCTGTTTCAAATGCTGTAGTCCTGTAATCGAAAATATATTTATCGATCGATCATTTAAGTTTTCAAAAGTTTAACAAAATTTTCAAAGGAAATTTACAAACTGAAATTTAGGGTGTCGCGGTCTAAAAAAAAAAAAGTGGATCCGCCGCGTTCCCAATAATATTGATGAGGCATTTTTCAAATACTGCAAGTGCAGTTTAAATATAAAACTTGTAGATAAAGAAAGTATCGTATCTTTCTGGACTGAAGTTCAGAACCACACAGACTCAGCAGGAAACAAAAACTTTTCGGACCTGGGTGCATTTGTTATCACTTTGCTGTCATTGCCGTGCCGTGTCGTCAAATGCTGAGGTGGAAAGGGTATTCAGCCAAGTCAATTTGGTTAAAACCAAATTTAGGAATAGCTGAATATTGATACGTTAAATTCTATTTTGGCAATTAGGTTGGTTTTACTAGTTAACAATTACATACAATTAAATATATTATCTTTGGATTAGGTTTGGACTACAACGAAACGGCAAATGTTGCCAAAACTACAAGCTACCGGAAAATTGTGTACGCCAAATTGGCACAAAAAATACATATAGCAACGGAAATACCAATTTTGATAAGGTGCTATACCTCATAAACGAAAATTAAAACAAGTAAGAACGTTGCAGTTAGGCGCCACTAACTGCGATATACTTTGTTCCCATAGGTGCATCTTATTTATTTAATAAACATTTAATTAACGAAATATTTCGGCAATTAGAAAACGTACATGGCAAGCAACAAACGTTTTTCCTACACATACATACAGATTTACACATGTACACACTATACGAGTATACACAATTTTCTAAGTATACATACAAAAGTTTGCATGCCAGAATATTCTACGAATTGTGACTGAATTGGGAATTTTTCGATCGTTATTTTAGTTTTGTCAAAAGGCGCTCTAGCAATGCATTACAATATCTTATTTGGTTTTAGTTAAAGGAGTGCAGATCAGGGCAGTGGCGCTGGTGGTAAGCACTATGCAAGCTATGCTTAGGTGCGTGGGTTCGAATCCCGCAGAAACCTTTTTTTCAAAAATTATTTATTTTTGATTTTTTTATATTTGTATATTTATTATAAAATGCTTGCTGCCAATTGATGATAATTTATAAACATACGCATATGAATTTTGCATTTAAGCAAAAACTAAAACAATTTTTCCGATTTGCCACGCTGTGTGGGGCAAGCAGTTTTTCTATGCATGCATATATGTATTTATGTGTAAGTGTATACACATCCAAAAGTGTATACATATTGCAAGAATTGCGATTGTATTGTTTTGTTTCGTCACAAGCTGCTGATCAGCTGGTCAGCTGATCAGCTGTGAATTGATTTAGGTTTAGCTAACGATTACATGTTGTTTTCAAAAGACCTAGGTTCGAATCCCGGTGGAAACTTTTTATTTATTAATCGAAAACTTATCGATTTTATTTTTTAAAATTTTTTAATATTATTAAATTTATGTTAAAATGCTTTTTGCCATCTTAGCAATTGCTACTAAGCTATTATATGCATGAATTATGCAGTTGGCCACAACAAACTTCTTTGCCGATTTGCCACGCCCCCAGTGGGCGTAGACGCATAATTTTTTGCCAGTTCTTAGAAAAGGCCGAGGCTAACATGCCTGCAAAATTTGGTTGCTTACATTCCAAAAATGCGAAAATTACAGGGTATTTTTCGATATGCCACGTCCCCAAAGAGGCTGAAAAATTATTTTTGGGGCATCGATAGAGGAGAACATTAGTAACTGAACCAAATTTCAAGCTTCTAGCTCTAAAACTGTAGGAGATATAAACTTTTGCGGTTTGCCACGCCCCCTGTGGGCGTAGATATATCTACCATAGCTTATTAGTCTTGGGTTGTCAACCCGAGTATACATGCAAAATTTCAAGTCTTTAGTGTCAATAGTGTTCAAAATATAGCACAATTTGAAAAATCACTATATATTCAGGTCCGATTTGCCACGCCCCCAATGGGCGTAGACATATAACTTTTTGATCGATCTTCTTAGAATCATAACATTAACTCACATGCAAAATTTCAGCGTTCTAGCTTTAACGGTGTAGAAGATACGTATTTCCCGATTTGCCACGCCCCCAATGGGCGTAGATATATCCGCCATAGCTTTTTGAACTTGGGTTGTCACCCCGAGTATACATTTCAAATTGCAACTCTCTAGCTCATCATCTAGTATGATAACTTAACTATGGGCGGAAGAGTTTTCCGATTTGCCACGCCCCTAGTGGGCGGATCGGGAAAATTTTTACACTTTATAATTCGGGAGCATATATGAGTATATGTTTAAAATTTCAAGTCTCTAGCTCTAATAGCGCCGAAAAATATTGCGTTCATACGGACAGACGGACAGACGGACGGACAGCAAGACGGACATTGCACAAAACCAATATACTTTTTTCCCTTTGGGAACAAAGTATAATAAAATTATACTTTAGAAATAGAAAAAATGTTATCCGTTTTTTTTTTTTTTTTTACCTTTTCAAAAATATTTTGGCCCTTTTTTGTCCTTTTTCTGGTGTCAACTGTCCTGTTTTTTTGGCGAAAAGATGGCAACACTGATTAACACAGACACTTCATAATTGTAAAAGAAATATATCAATGCCACTCGAAGCTCTAATAGCCATAATAAATAAGTTCACTGCTAAAGCGCCATCTAGCAAGTTTAAATTCTTATACCATGCTAGGCTAGTTTTGTGTATAGGAAAACTCTTACCGCAGATGTCATGTGCTTTTATTATTTGGGAAAACTTTCTGTTCATTCTGTTTCTGTTGACTTAACGAAATAAAATATAATTGAAACAAAAACACTTTCAGAAATTATGCTATAAAATACTTGAAATTTTTGAAAAAAAAAAAAAAAAAACGCACTTATTCACAATTAGTTAAACTAGCAATTTACTTTCAAAGGTATAAAATACAAAAGAATAAATAATAATAAAAAAAAATATATATAAAAAGAAATTAGGAATGGCTCAGGCGGGACTAGAACCTGCGACACCCACATTCGTTGCATCCGCCTAGCCATCTACACCACGGCTCACTTAAACGACATAGTAGCGAAAACGAATGAAATTCGCCATATACGAAAGAAACACTAAAGCAGTGGCTGAAAATACAAATACAATTCAAAGACAATTCTAACGCAATTCAAAAACAATTGTGATTTTTAGAATATACACGCATAGCAACATAGAAAACGGCCCAAGATTTTTTGTGTGTATATGTGCACACGCATAGGAAAATTGATTTTCATTGCTCAACGTTGCTTGCATTTCCATTGTTATTTTAATTGTTTTAAAATTTTTAAAATATATATGGAATGTAATGAGAGTTTCAGCAAATGATCTACATATTCTATTTAACATTTTACGATTTGTTAAAATTATAACTCTTTTACAATTAGCTTTACATGCACAAATATGTACATACATATGTATGTATATATGTATATATACATATATACATATATTTAACTTTTGAAAGAAGCACAACCATTTCTCTAATTTAACTACATGTGCCAATACTTTTTTGGCGTGAATTTGTGCCTTTTCTTAGAAAATAAAGTATAACTAATAGAGAGAAGTAAAAATTAAAATTTTTTTTTTCATTGATTGAACAAAAATATATTGACGAACATAACATTTTTGTTATTCTTGTAATCCCAATGAAACAAATGTTAAAGTTGCCTAAAGTTTATGATTCTTGGTGTGCCAATACTTTTTTGGTCCACTGTATACGAATGAAAAAGTAAAACTCACCCGTATGACGTTTATGAATGGTAACAGATAGATAAAGTTGAAAAGGAAAGAGGGAATGGCGTCGAAGTCCATTGTAGAGCAGCGCTCGTTGGCCACACGAAGTCGAACATTGAAAACTTCTGTCTGAGGCTCAGTAGCGGGCGATGGATCTCGATTTCGTACCATGTGGAACCATGCCAAAAATATTTGATGCTGCAACTGGAGAAAGCCTTCGCGTATGTAAATATCCTGACCTACGTCATTATCCTTGGCATTATCCCTCTTTGGATTAACAACGCCAGAGCATCGAGTTAACCATAGACGATCTTCGGTGAGGAATGGACTAATTGTTCGGAATTCGCTGGGAAAACGTATGGATACAGAAAGCACCTTTGGAACAGCATCAGGATCTGGATCCAATTTGTCAAAAACAACAGCAGCCAGCATAGTGCGTTCATCGAATTGATTTTGCAACGTATTTGCATCATTATAGCCAATTGAATTATTTAGCTCCAATACAGATGTCACGGCATCGATTACCTTTTTTACAAATGCCGTATCCGGTGAGTAAGCCAACTTAAATTTAGTTTGCTCGCGCTTCGAGTCGATCAGGCTCCTGCCAGTTGACAAAAATTTGAATCTCGATTAAATGCACCTACAGCATGCGTTTAGCTTACGTGAGAATATGTATATCATCCAGTTTATTGGATACGATGGTGTGGTCTCCCTCATAGTCGGCGCGACTATAAAGCGCTCTTTTCGAATGGGAAATGGGATTGGCAAGTATTAAAATCAGCATTATGATAACGGTAATCCATTCAAATAGTGTGCGCCTCCATAGAGCCAATTCGATTTGTACATTGTGTCTAAAGAGTAAACCATATGTAGCCGGCATATCGTAATGGTTGTGCTTTTTCTACTATCAAAAGCAATTGGATTAATTAATTAGTACATTTGTAGGCCACTCAGCGCTAATTTTTTATTTTCAGTGTGCATCTATAACAAAATAAAACTTGTGTAAATAAGACTACCTATGACTGACAGAAAGTGCACAGAAATCAAATTCAACATTCGATTAATTTCGAATTTAGATAACAACCGGCATCCGAAAAATACTGTACATGCTAGCACGGACTATGTGCACTAACCATACAACACATAGACTGGACAACTGGAACAAGTTAATGTGCACACTTACTTTTTAACATTAGAACCCCCTCAACTTCGTATTTGCTCGGGTTTTTACTTTTAGGGTCGAGAGAAAAAATTTTCTGATGGCAAAATCATTCCGCTTCGAGCGCTCGACGGTGATGGTCGATTTTCAAAAAATGGTCTGACATGTGCCGCTCTTTCTCTGGCTCTCTTTCTCTTTCTGCCCTATGCTTTTTACTCTCTGCTCTCTTCTCACAAAAATATACATATGTATGCTGGCACAAACAGCAAGCAGCTCACAAAAATTGAAATTTCTTCTCGACGCAACCCCATTGGTTCCCTTCTGAGCGAAGGGAAAATAGAATTGCTACATGCAGCAAGTGTATCGCACACAGGCACATAAAATATAGCAATATACACATACACATACATATAGCAAGGAAGTGGAAATGTGTATGTGGATGTGTGTGCGTATGCAAGTTCACATCAGCTACCGAAACGAACGAAAATCAACTGCTGGGGTTCTAATAGTAATACTACAGGCAACAAGAATATCGCACACAGGCACATAAATGCTTACACATATAGCGAGGAAGTGTAAATGTGTGTGTGTATGGTCATCGAGAAATAATATTCGTAATGCACGTCAACACTTTCATACCCTTTCCACAAATAATCATGAAAACGCTAACATTTTGCATGAGCATGGCAAAGCCGTTTAAGAATTCGGTATACCCTTCGCTCAGAAGGGAACCAATGGGATCGCGTCGAGAAGAAATTCCAATTTTTGTGAGCTGCTTGCTGTTTGTGCCAGCATACATACATATATTTTTGTGAGAAGAGAGCAGAGAGTAAAAAGCATAGGGCAGAAAGAGAAAGAGAGCCAGAGAAAGAGCGGCACATGTCAGACCATTTCTTGAAAATCGACCATCATCGTCGAGCGCTCGAAGCGGAATGATTTTGCCATCAGAAATTTTTTTCTCCCGACCCTAAAAGTAAAAACCCTAGCAAATGCGAAGTTGAGGGGGCTCTAATGTCAAAAAATAAGTGTGCACATTAACTTGTTCCAGTTGTCCAGTCTATGTGTTGTATGGTTAGTGGTGCAACAAAGATAAGAAGAAAGAAATGATCTTACATTTAAAATTTAATTCGTCTACAACAGTAACAGTATATCGCACTATCGATATACTTTTGGCAACTTTGCATTTCGGTGCTGCAGACCACGATGGAGTAATACCACTAACCATTCAACACATAGACTGGACAACTAGAACAAACTTTTTATACGAACCACATTTTGAGTTCCCGTCCCAATCATCTTCGTATTTGCTCGGCTCTGTAATTTGCTGCTCGGGCAGCGAAAATATCGTAGTTGATATTCGGTTCGCTGCCAGCGCTCGAACGAAATAATTCTATTCTCATATGAAGCATCACTGTGTGCTATTCTTTCTTTATTCACTCTCTCACTCACTCTCTCTCTATGCCTCTCATAGACTGGACAGCTAGAACAAACTTTTTTCACGAACCAGATTTTGATTTCCCGTCCTAATCATCTTGTATGGTTAGTGGTAATACAACCTACAGTCTTTTAACAGTGTTGTATGGTTAGAGGTACTATTCGATATGCTTTGAGTCCAATAATTCGATACTATCGATAGTGTCGCCCTTTGAACTTTTCTACTAAATCTTTTTTAATGAAGCTAGATTTTTCTCATATAAAAGGCGTGAATATATGAATTTAGACATGTGATTTTTCTATTGCTTATGACTATCGATAGGTTAAACAACAATCGATAGTGATTATAGGTAAAAATTCGATACCTCAATCGTGTTATCGATATCTTTCCAGGTCTACTGCAGACTTGCCGAGTCACTTAAAACTGAATCAGTTGCAACATTTATAGTTTAGCGACAGTCGCGAATAATACGAGAGAAGTCAATTAAAAACAATACTATCAAGATGACACTCACAAATCGGGTAATAATGCATAAACTATATCCCACAAGAAACAACAGCAAATAATACATTTCAGATGGATTTGGAGTCGGTCTACAATGTTGGCGTGGGCTTCCGTTCATATTATATTCAAAAAATCGAGGAACTGCAATTAATTGTGGCTGAGAAAAGCCAAAATCTACGCCGATTACAGGCACAGCGGAATGAGCTCAATGCCAAAGGTATATATATAAACATAATGTAAATAAGAATTCCTTATAATATACAAGTGTTATCTTGTAGTTCGTATGCTGCGTGAGGAGTTGCAACTGTTGCAGGAACAAGGCAGCTATGTTGGTGAGGTTGTAAAGCCGATGGACAAGAAGAAGGTGCTTGTCAAGGTCCATCCCGAGGGTAAATTTGTTGTTGACTTGGACAAGAACATCGATATCAACGATGTAACACCAAATTGTCGTGTTGCACTGCGCAACGAAAGCTACACGTTGCACAAGATACTGCCAAACAAAGTGGATCCGTTGGTGTCGCTTATGATGGTCGAAAAGGTGCCCGATTCCACGTACGAAATGGTAGGTGGCTTGGACAAGCAAATCAAGGAAATCAAAGAGGTAATCGAGTTGCCAGTCAAGCATCCCGAACTATTCGACGCTTTGGGTATTGCCCAGCCAAAGGGTGTGCTGCTCTATGGCCCGCCTGGTACTGGTAAAACGCTGCTCGCTCGTGCAGTAGCTCATCACACGGAGTGCACATTCATACGCGTCTCTGGCTCCGAACTGGTTCAAAAGTTTATTGGCGAGGGTTCGCGCATGGTGCGAGAACTCTTCGTGATGGCACGCGAGCATGCGCCGTCAATTATATTCATGGATGAAATTGATTCGATTGGCTCGTCGCGTATTGAATCTGGCTCTGGGGGCGACTCTGAAGTGCAGCGCACCATGTTAGAGCTGCTGAATCAGCTGGATGGTTTCGAGGCCACCAAGAACATCAAGGTTATTATGGCAACCAATCGTATTGACATTCTCGACCCAGCACTGCTGCGTCCCGGGCGTATTGATCGTAAAATCGAATTCCCGCCACCAAATGAGGAAGCGCGTTTGGACATCCTTAAGATCCATTCGCGCAAAATGAACTTAACACGCGGCATCAATCTACGCAAGATTGCCGAATTGATGCCTGGTGCATCAGGTGCCGAGGTCAAGGGCGTCTGCACCGAGGCAGGAATGTATGCGCTGCGCGAACGTCGCGTGCACGTCACACAGGAAGACTTCGAAATGGCCGTTGCCAAAGTCATGCAAAAGGACTCCGAGAAGAACATGTCCATCAAGAAGCTGTGGAAGTAAATCTTAAATGCAAGCATGCAGGCATGAGTTTTATTGAAAATCTACAGTTATAATTTAATTATTCTCACATAATTTTAAACAAAAGTAAAACAGAAATTTGTGTTTATTTTTTTGCACTTTTTCAATTAATTTAATTGCTACCTTTGCTGCGCACCTGCAGCTCCGCCTTCAGTATGCTGCAGATTTCCACATCATCGGCTACATCAATGCAAGTCTGGCCATCGGCATCGCGCAGCTCCAGATTCGCATTCAACGATAGCAAGTAACGCAGTGCCTCCATATGTCCACAGCTGGCGGCATAGTGCAATGGTGTCTGTAGCTCAGCATCACGCTGATCCACGTCGGCACCGTGTTTGACCAGAAACTCGATGATCTCTAGGGCATTGCGATCGGTTGCCCAGTGCAGCAAGGCCATGCCCTGCTCATCCAATTGAATTAGATCGGCTGGTTTTAGTTGCTCACGCAAACGCTCCAAGTTCTTCTCCTTGACATAGTCGAATAACGTCTTGAGATGATCCGGCTTGTTGGTCTCTTCTATTGGCACCGATTCAATGGAGTGCACCACCCAGCCTGTCCGACTACTTGCGGTGCTACCATTGCTCCGTTTGTTATCCAGCCAGCTGGGCTCCAGTTTGTGCACTTTATTAATATACGCACGCTGGGCATCGGCGCTGCTCATGTCGCCCAACTCATGCCATGCTTGCCACTTGCTGCGTGCTTTCATTTGCAGCACCGATGGACGCGGCACGTGACACGCTCCACTCGTTGCCTGTTTATATAATGCATATAGCTCAAGTAAATCTCTGGTATCGTAGACATTCGCTTTGTGCATCACATGTTCCGCTGCCGCCGAAAAAAGCTTCTCGTGTTCCTCCTGCCGTTGTTCCACTTCATCGTCGTCAATTTCTAAGTCACTATCGTACATACTTAACTAAATGCAAGTGCAAATAACAAATTAATTGTACTAAAAACTGTTCCACCCTCTTCTTCTGTGAATGAGCGCGGGTATGCCTGTGTATGTGTATGACTGCTTGTGTGCATGTGTATGTATGAGGGTATGTGATCGTATGTGCTTGATTTAAAATTGATATTGCATTTACGACTTCTGTATATTCAAATAATTGCCCTCTAATATGTGTTTCTGTTCATTTTCGATTTTCTCGAGCGCCTGCAAACTGTTGAAGCTCACAAAGCCGTAACCCTTGGAGCATCCGGTTTTCTTATCAAAAATTACGTTGGCGTTTAGAACACGGCCGAACTCCTTGAAATAGCCGCGCAACTCTGGATGACCCACTGTCCAGGGTAAATTGCCCACAAAAATGCGGTGAACTGATTTTCCAACTTTTGCCACTGTGGTTGCCATGTGTACGTACAATTTCTCACTGGTCTCTCTCTCTCGCGTTACCTTTTTCTCTCTTTCTTTCTTTCTGTATATCGGACCTGCGAATGTTATACCAGAAATTAGTTAAATATTTATAAATAATTCTGCAATATTCTGTCCCACTTGCTTTGGAACAGACGTTGCGTAAAATTTATCTACGTTTTTATATGTGTATGTATGAATGTGTGACCAGCGTATCAGGCATTTCCGTATGACCTGGTCAGTGTTTTTCACTAACTAACCTCAAAGTAAAAAGATACACCTAGGAATGGTACAGTTGCATTCAACGAGTTTTTATCGATATTAACTCGATTCTTCGATTCGCTCGAATGCGCAAAAGAACGTCTTGAAATTTATTTTGAACGCGAACTATTAACATTATTTATGTGTGCATGTTCCACGTTATATAATTATCTGTATTGCTGACGGTTAGTTTGGCTTAGATTTTTCTTTTGTAATTAAACTATTTCTTCAAGTTGTCAAATTGCCGAAGAAAACTATACATCATTCGATTTAAACAAAAAATTGAAAATCGATTTACGATTTGTATGTCTAGCGTGTTATTTTGTTTTGTGTTCCCTTTTCTTTTTATTCAAGATTATATATCTTTTTTAACAAATTTGTTTGTTTAAAGATACAAACTACTTATAATTATCAACATCGCATACATATTTAGTAAATAAACAATCATTTTTCTTACATTTACAATACAATGTAATGTAATACAAAACAAAATACAATTGGCGCAATTCATGGATGTTGTTCTGCCGATCAATAAACTATGGAAGCGATTTGTTTCAATCTTGTCCTGTGTATATGTTTTATTTATTTACTTTTTATTTAAGCATTACTAATACACTGTGATTTGTAGTGACAAAAAGTAATATAAATAATAATAAATAATAAAAAAAAACATACTGACTTTGTTTCTCTATTTTATCAATATCATTACTATTTGTATTAATTATGTGCTGTAATTTATGTTTAGTGATTTCGCGAAGCCTTTGTCAAGAATTTGATGTTCTAAATAAATATATATGGTATCGGTGTAACGTTAAATTTATGGAACCAACAATTTGGTCTGCCCTAAAAGACAAGTTTCATAATTTTCTTTTCAGCTTTAATAGTTAATCATTGTCTTATTCAAATTTAATTATTATTATGTCTGTTAACAAGCATATCTTAAGATTAAACATAAGCATTCGCTTCCAAAACATATAACTTGATTCATTCAAAATTAGTTGTTCATTTGTTTAAAATTAGAAAATTATGATTATTAAAAGTTACTTGCCTGATTCGTACAAAATCTATACAAGAAATGTTTCTCAATTACTCATTAAATAATATAATTTATGGGTGTGTGTGTGTACATATTTTGTTTATAGGAAACTTATAAGAATAATATGATTTAGCTCTGATTAACGGATGATTTCAATTGCATTCAAACCAAAACTTAAAAATATAAATTTTTGTAAATATAGAAAACAATTTGCATTTTATAATTATAATTACAACAAACTATGTGTATCATAAAATATTTATGTAATGCTCTTATTATTATACATATAAACGTGTCGTAGTTGTCTTAATATATATAGAAATATATATATGTATGTACATATACGATATATTAATTTCATGATTTTCTTCTTATTTTTAACTCTTCCTTTAACATACGGTGTTAAGAGCAACCTCGCTTGTACAAATAACGAAAAAATAACGAAATATTTTCTGTTTTTGAATTCCCTAGCACAAAATTCATAGCGATAAAAAAGATATATGTATATATATATATATATATATATAAAATACAAACTTTACCATAATTGAAGTGTTCTCGAAAACAAAAATTTACTATTACAAATCTCTTGTCTACCATTACTGAAAACAAATTCGTTAATGTGTCACAGCACCTATAATATTTTTTATTTATTTATTTTTTTTTTTTTTTTGCTTTTGTTTTGTTAGATTGTTGTTACATATTAATAAATTTATTGTAAAGTTGAATTGCAATTGTAATTAGAAGGTATCGAACGCATAAACTATGATTGATGTCAGCCCACCTGCTACCAAAGACGATGCAAATGAAGATTCCGTGACAATACTGACCGCACATCGTTGGTGAATCGCAGTGCATCGAGCATTGGAAGCAAGGAAAGAAGTGCTGTATCCATTGGATCAGAGAACCAACTCTTAATTGGTATTGCATTGTTTGGAAAGCATCGATATGCACCAGGTGAATTGTCAATTATAAATATCTGCGAAAATAAACAAACACATATTTGGTAAACATAGCATTACAAATAGAAATAAACAAGGTGAACTGTTTTCAAAATAAAAATAGCTTTCAGCTAACCCTATTCAAATCATTGCATATGACTGACAAGTCTTTGGTATAGGAGCCATAGTCGGGCGTGCAGTGTTGTCTATAGTAGCGACGTCGCAGTATGTTGCGACCATTGTCAAGTTTATCCGCCACAGCAGCTCCGTAGATCTCCATGCTGGCCGTGAATACAACTAGATCGTACCACTGTGAGACCTGTAAGGAACCATTAGTTAGGACAATATTCAAGTATTCTTTTATTTATTGAATGTTTCGATATGATTATAGCTGGAAATAAATTAGGTATATCAATATTTTTAAATATATATACTAATACTAATGCGAGTAAATATGTGGTTTTCATTTATGAACCAGTTCACACTATGTTCAAGAAGTCGAACAATGAGAAGCTAAGACTTTCGGACTGACGTCATCAAAACAAAAATATATATTTATATCCAAGACTTCTTCTCTTATACATTTATAGAAATCTAATTCGACTCTACATATGTATGTATTTATTTGTATGCATTATCAACTATTTTTATACCCTGAACCCATTGAAAATGGGAAATCAGGGTATAATGGTTTTGTTAAAAGTATGTAACAGGCAGAAGGAGGCGTGGCAGACCCCATAAAGTATATATATTCTTGATCAGGGTGACGAGAAAAGTTGATCTAGCCCTGTCCGTCTGTCCGTCCGTCTGTCCGTCTGTCCGTCTGTCCGTCTGTCCGTCCGTCCGTCTGTCCGTCCGTATGAACGTCGAGATTTCGGAAACTACAAAAGCAAGATAGCTGAAATTTCACATGAACACTCGTATGTTAGTTACGCAGTACGAGTTTATTTTGTTTTTTCGATAACTCATCCCATTTCCAAATTATCGATAAAAAATCGAAAATTCGTTTACATTTTTTAGGTTTTTTGAGCATAACTTCTACATCGTTTCAGCTAGAGACTTCAAATTTGTATACTTAGATAGATATTATGGATACGCAGATTATGTAATTTACAGATTTTGGATGCCACGCCCCCTTCGCCCCCAATAAAAAAAAAACGCATTTAAAATACTAGAGACTTGCAATTTGGCATATAGATAGATTCAGATACTCTTAATCTACTTTGAAAATTTCATAAAGATAGTCCATCTAGATATGGAGTTATGAGCGTCCAAAATTCAGTCCAACCCGCCTCCAAGCCACGACAGCAACTGCGCGGTTAGCAGAGCGCGCGCTCATAAGTGCGTAAAGAAGAAGAGTATCACTTTTTTGCTGGGTTCAGGGGATCTCGTAGTCGAGCCGTCTCGACTAGAGCCTTCTTACTTGTTATTCTATTCTTTACTTAACTTGAACTGATAATCAAATATATCTTTAAAATTGACTACCTTTATCTACAACTCGATTTCGAATTTACATTTAACTTGCAGGATTACTTACCACATCCAAAAAATAGTCCACATGCGGTCGCTTGTGCACAAAAAACCGCACAGGATGCCTCTCGATGGTCACTTTAACGGTAAAGTCGTGCGGCGTGCCCGGCTTAACGGTATTCCGGGGCATGGCATTGTGGTGTGAGTGTATGAGAGTCTCATCCAGATCCAGGACCAAGGTCTTACGCTGCACCAAGCTTAGTCGATGACGCGATACGGGCGACAGAGGGAACTGTTCGTATTTAACTGGCTGATACTGGATAAACTAAGAGAGTTAATTTATACATACAAATATTGTATATTCACAAAACGCTTTTACTGATTTTTATACATTTATACATTTTTTGTTTTCATTTGTATTTGAACCTGAACCCATTGAAAATGGGAATTCAGGGTATAATGGTTTTGTGAAAATGTATGTAACAGGCAGAAGGAGAAGTCGCAGACCCCATAAAATATATATATTCTTGATCAGCAGAAAAAAATAAGTCCGTCTGTCCGTCCGTCCGTCTGTCCGTCTGTATGAACGTCGAGATTTCGGAAACTACAAAAGCTAGAGAGCTGAAGTCTCACATGAACACTCGTATGTTAGCTACGCAGTACGAGTTTATTTTGTTTTTTCGATAGCTCATCCCATTTCCAAATTATCGATAAAAATCGAAAATTCGTTTACATTTTTTAGTTTTTTTAGGCATAACTTCTACACTGTTTCAGCTAGAGACTTCAAATTTGTTTATTCAGATAGATATTTTGGATACGCTGATTATGTAATTTACAGATTTTGGATGCCACGCCCCCTTCGCCTCCAATTTGAAAAAAAAAACGCATTTTAAATACTAGATAGTTGCAATTCGGCACACAAATAGATTTGGATGCTCTTATTCTACTCAAAAAATTTCATGAAGATCGTTCATCTAGAAATGGAGTTATAAGTTCAGCCCAACCCACCCCCAAGCCACGGCAGCAACTGCGCAGTTAGCAGAGCGCGCCCTCATGAGTGCGTAAAGAAGAAGAGTATCACTTTTTTTTGCAGGGTTCAGGGTATCTCGTAGTCGAGCCGTCTCGACTAGAGCCTTCTTACTTGTTTTTTCACTATTTATAAGGGAGCACAACGCAAAGGCCTGGAGATATTAGACACTAAATGATCAAGAGTAGAACAGAAAGAGGGAGACTTCAAAAAAGATGTACATATGTATGTACATTTACGCATGTATGCATGTATGTGAATGTAAAAGAGAGCTGTAATTGATGATAAGACACGCTCGATTTTTTTATAAAGGATTGCACGCTGATCACAGGCAACTGGCCAAAAAGAATTTAATTCCAAGGGAGGGGAAAAGGTGTGGGGACGGGTTGTACCGATTGCTTATCGCAGCCTTGACCAGTGGGTGCTTCAGTGTGATAACACAATTCAGAAAAAATAAAAAATACATACATGTTTAGCTGTAACTATTGAGCTATTGAACTATTGGGATATTGAACGTTTGGGAATATGTAGGGAGAGTGCTTTATAAATAGATCAATTTGCATGGCTACATTCCTCTTTATAAATTCCAAATTTTGTATTTTGTTTCATTTTTTTTTTTTTTTTTTGTTATTTTTGGTACTTACAGCGCGCACTTGGCGATTGAACATGAAACAAATACATGTCCAGACCTTTGATAGCAGCAGCAGCAACGCATGGAATTTCATTTGCACCAACGAAATCATTGGTAAGAAGTTGTCTTCTTACCAAACTGCAAACTATTCCCAGGTATCTTGCTGTCGAGTTATCGTTAACGAAACCTTTATATTTTTATGATATTTTGTTGTAGCTTAGCCTACCGTTGGGTTAGCGAAAAAAAAAATCGCGCACAAAAAAAGCTTCCGACAATCACAAAAAAAAAAAAAAAAAAAAAAAAAAAAAAAAAAAAAAAAAAAAACCGCACCGGCTGTTGAGCTACCAAGTTGATATTGCTCTTGTGCTTTTGATAACGCGCTTAAATTGTTTTTGTTTGCATTTGTACGTGTGCGTGTTGTGCTGTGCTGTATCGTTATCGGTATTGATATCGATATCGTAATTATTGCTTCTTGGATACCTTTCCACTTTACACAAGCGTACAGACAATTGGTAAGAGGCCCGCAGGGAACAAAATCAATATTTAACACAAGCGTGCGACCGGGGCTATCAAAAGGACATTAACTATCCTATTATTGTTTATGTTTGTCAGCGTGTACATGCACATGCACATGCACACACATGTAAACCTCGTTTTACACTGCTATTATATTGCAGTATTTACACTGTCGTTGATTTATCTGAATGTTGCACCATTTCTCTCATTTTTACTGCTGTGTTGTTACTGGGTCTTCTATTGTTGCTTTCAGTATTTTTCTAATTTTATGTCGTTTTCAGATTGTTGCCGTTCCTGGCGCTGTTGGCAAGCGGAAGAATAATGATTACATTTATTTCGTTAGCCAAAAAATTGTTCCAAATGAGAACTAATAAAATGCAGAAAATGTATAACTTCAATCTTTGTATATATTAAAATGTATGGCGCGGCAAACTATAATTGCACATTGATATTGAATAATCTTTGCTTGCTTTTTGTTTAATATATCGTTCACGCACACATATAAATACACACACATACACTCCCTTAATCAATTTGGCCAAAAACCAGTCCAAAAAATATATTGCGAAAAAAAAAGATTTTCGTCGTGAGCGTGGTGTTGCTATCGGTTATGTATCGATATAAATATGTGATGTTGCATATTTTTCGCCGGCTAGTAATGATATCGGGTCCGAAATCGAAATAATCAATAACAAGTAAATATTTATACCTGCCTATAAATAAAACAGCTGGAGAACAATTGTTTAGTATCTTGTCTAGTATCACATATACTACTATGTATGTACATACATATGTATAGGTATCTATAAATAAAAATTATGTTAATAAGGCGGTCGTATGATCAACGATTCCCATGTTGTCCCACGACCATCATGCAAGGCTAAGACAATTTAAACATTATTTTTAAAGGACGTGAATGGAAAAATTATGTAATTTTTTTAAAATATTAAATGCATTAATACAATGAGAGTCGCTAACGAGGAAAAATTTGCAGAGCCCACTGACCACGCGGCATCATGCACAATCTGAGAGTGTAGCCACCAGTGTTGCCAATTTTTGTTGTACATATGTACCTAAAATAAGCTGAAATTTTGGAAAAAAATCGGACAAAAAAGCTGAAGTTTTTTTGCAGTCTTTTAAAGTTTTTTATACCCTGAACCCATTGAAAATGGGAAATCAGGGTATAATGGTCTTGTTAAAAGTATGTAACAGGCAGAAGGAGGCGTGTCAGACCCCATAAAGTATATATATTCTTGATCAGGGTGACGAGAAAAGTTGATCTAGCCCTGTCCGTCTGTCCGTCCGTCCGTATGAACGTCGAGATTTCGGAAACTACAAAAGCTAGAGAGCTGAAATTTCACATGAACACTCGTATGTTAGCTACGCAGTACAAGTTTGTTTTGTTTTTTTCGATAACTCATTTCATTTCCAAATTATCGATAAAAAATTCGTTTACATTTTTTTGTTTTTGTTTTTTTTTTTTTTGCGTAACTTCTGCACCGTTTCAGCTGAAGACTTCAAATTTGTATACTTAGATAGATATTATAGATACACTTTCAGATTTTGGATGCCATGCCCCCTTCGCCACCAATTTGAAAAAAAAAAAAACGCATTTCAAATACTAGATACTTGCAATTTGGCACATAGATAGATTTAGATACTCTTAATCTACTTTGAAAATTTCATAAAGATAGTCCATCTAGAAATGGAGTTAAAAGCGTCCAAAGTTCAGCCCAGCCCACCCAAGCCACGACAGCAACTGCGAAAGTTAGCAGAGCGCGCGCTCGTACGTGCGTAAATAAGAAGAGTATCACTTTTTGGCAGGGTTCAGGGTATCTCGTAGTCGAGGCGTCTCGACTAGAGCCTTCTTACTTGTTTTTTGTCTTTTTTATTTATTTTTTATTTTTTTTTTTATTATTTTTTTTTTTTTTGGCAACTCGTAGTCACGACAGCATTGCTTCTTAATGTATGTATATAAGTTGATTCGTCAATCAGAATGGTATTTTTTTTTTTTTTTTCCAATATCGATAGCAAGGTTATACAAAACGTTTCTAATAATGATTGAACATTTTGTTTTCTGAAACTTCACAGAGCTCCCAAATCTATTACTAAAATATTTGAAGCACAAATTGGTTATGTGATCAACTGTCTGCTATACTATATTTGCAATGACTGCAAAATACAAATATATTCTTGTCTTATCATTTAAGTCTTTTCGCAGCCAGCATTTGAATTATTAGCTGTTAAGTTACACATCCTGGTATTTTGTTTAATACTGATTTATTTGGTTTTAATTCTAATACAATGAACAACACTTCATTGTACATAGATTCTCTAAAATATGTTAGATTGCTAAATATTAAAAAAAAGCGGAAAAAAAAAACAAAATATTTTTTAAACAAGTAAGAAAGCTGTAGTCGAGACTGCTCGACTACGATATCCCCTGAGGCCTTCTTCGAACGAATAATACTCCAAGAATTATTCGATTCGTTTCTGCACGCATAGACGCTGATCTACGCTTGTAGGCATGTATGTGTGTATGCATGTGTGTAAGCATTGCAAGCGTCTTGCTGTCTCGCTGCTTTGCTGCTGCGTCACATGGGTTTTGATGAGAAAACTTTATAGACTAATAATTCTGTTTCTAGATGGACAATCGTATTGATATCTTCAGATTATAATTATGACATTCATATCTATATGCTAAAGCAAACTGCATGTCTCTAGTATTTGAAATGCATTTTT